>JAOEHV020396343.1:0-10725 GCA_025447995.2 Isaurus tuberculatus | reverse complement strand
CGCCTACAACTATCGTATACAACACGCTCGCGCCATCCTACAACTCGAGCCGTAGCGTGTAAATCAAGCCTACAACATGTCTACGACAGACGCGTGCGACACGAAAAAAGTTGTAGGATTTTGAAACATGTTTTTAAATGCCACGACAATCGTAGATGTCCTCGTCAAATAAGGTAAGCGAGACGACGTTGCAAGCTACAAAACGTCCCTTATGGGGTAGTCTGCGTAAGTTCATTCAAAATTACGAAAATTGTACACTATTTTTCATCTGTCATATACGATGTCGTGCGCGTCTAAATCAACAGCTGTAAGTCATGTTGTAAGAGTGCTGTATACGATAGTTGTAGGAGAAAATCGCACTTAAAATCGGCCTTAAGCAGGCCTTTCATTCTAAATTAGCAAGTATCTAGAGTTTTACTATGGGAAATCAGTGGCAACTTACCAGCTCATTGATTCCTTCAAGAATTTTTCAATCAATGCATTTCTTCGTCTCGACAGGGGTAGTATTTGACGGATTGTCTGCAGCATAAAATAACCACAATTTTTTAGAAAATTGATTTTGCTTACTAATTTTACTAGTCTAGGGGAGTCAGGTTGGCGTAGCGGTAATCACTAGCGCCTCTCACCTCTACGACCCGGGTTCGACTCCCGGGCTGCGCACATGAGCTGAGATTCGTCAGTCTCAATCTGACTCCGAGGGTTTTTCTCTGGGTACTCCGGTTTTCCTCCCTCAGCAAAAATCGACTCCTTGCAGGAGATGCAACCTTGTAAGGGACCCAGTGTCCTATTGTTGTTTCTCCCTAGTGTTGTTATCTAGAATCTTCATAAATAAATAAATACATAAATAAATAAATAAATAATCAATTTGTGCTGTGGTCAGAGAGAATAAAATGATACACTTCAACTCGATAAGTAAAGAAATGCTCAATTTCTAGGGCCTCATCTAGGAGTTCAAGAATTGGGACATTCTGCTTCTTTAAACTACATTTCTCCAAAGCAAAATAAAAACAAGTTGGTTTTTGTTACCTCTAGGTTGTTGAATGATCCAGCGGTATAATTCCATGATGGCAGAAGATAATGAATAACACTATCCAGAAGCGCTGAAAATCTGCAGTGCGATAAATCAATGAAAGAATATTGCAGTTAGTACAATCCTTCCTTGGTAAAAAATATGAAGTCAAACTTTTTTTTGCTTTTCATCAAACAGTGCAGTTACGTTTCTTGACATATCATCCACAGATAGCAAACACTGAGCACTTTAATCTTCTAAAAACATATACAATTATTTAAAAAGAGAAAGGCTACAGCTGGTCTTGTGCTCTGTCACTGAGGGCATCTATTCTACAATAAGATTAAACCAGTGCATCAGAAAAAAATGTCATTTCAATAAAGTTCCGTCACAAGATCTCCCAAAAATAATTTATTGTACACTTATCAAGTTGCGTAAAACAATTACAAAAATTAATATGTTTGAAATGCCACTCCTTTCAGTCATGATCTTGAGAGTTTGGATTGTCTCATTTATGAAATGAAGAACTTGCCAATGGTTTTAAAATATTATTCAACCTGTATGTTTGAAAAACCTAGAGGAGGTGAAAGATTGGCCACTGATTAAAACACAAACTTCGGGGTTTAATTTGTAAAAGAAATGTTAAATTCACCTACAATTAATATGGCTAAAAATACTCACCGCAACAACAACTGTGCTCTTTTATACAAAAATTGAGGTTCTACAGCATCTAATTTGGGAAACCTGTCAGTGACAATTTACAAGATTGCCAAAATGTATGTAATAATATTAAAGACTTCAAACAGAAACTGGAATGATGTTTTAGTATATTATAATGTAGTTGCTTTAGATGGTAAACTTCTTTGTTGGTTTTCTCCTTTAGTTTTTGATATCAAATTTAAAGGACACAAGGTCTCAAGACTATTACAGCCAATTTCATTTACACAACGTGCAATTTGTTTTCCGATGTCGTAGTCAGTTTTTGGTGGATGTCAATCAAAAACCTTTAGAGTCAAAGTTTGATTGAAATCCACCAAAAACTGAGTATGACATCAGAAACAAACTGAATGTGTAAATGTAAACGGCGGTAAGAATGAATACAGATGGCTAGATAGTTTCCTGCAATCTGATTGGCTGCTCGCCCGGGCAGGGGGGGGTTCTGTAATAACCCGTCATTATGACATTTTTTTGACATTTTTTTATGTTTGACTGTTCATTTTTGAAATCATTTTTGCCTGTTTTTTATGACAACTGCCAATTTGGCTGAGTGAACATCACTTGAAATGAGTGTGTACACGTAGCAAAGTGGATATGGAAATTACAGTAACTTCTGGTGCTTTTTTCGTTTTCTTTCGAAAATTGACTAAAGGCCATATAGTAAACAACTTATTAACCTCATCCATTCGGCCATTACAGGGAAATCTTGTTGTAATGGCCTAGCTATCAGTTAATAAGTAGTATGTATTAGCAGTTTAACAAATTCATAAACAAAATTTTAAAAATAAACACTGTGGTTTAACCATGCCAAACCAGCAACAATACATCAGTAACAAAGTAAGTTACTGTAAATAACTGATAACTAAAAGAAAATGAAAAAGTGAAAAACATTGAGACCAAATCAATGTGAAAAGTCTAAGACTACTGCCAGTATTTACAAAACAGAAGAAAGTAATTTAAGTTTTTAAACAGATCAGATGAATAAATGTAATCATTTGCCTCAAGAAATTTGCAAAGAAGTATGCTATTTAAAAAGAAAAAAGAATTACTTTTTTCAAAATATGTTTTGCCTCCTATATAGTCAGTGTGCTGGAATTGTATTAATACTGTACTCGGAATATTCCAGGCATGTCAGTGAAAAAATCAGTAGGTGTGCGATCATTCACTTGCCTTGGCTGACCGAGGCGTGCAGTGACTTAAGTGACTAAAAATGCAACAATGCAGGTGCTTGTAGATTTTGTCTGCTTTTTTACCACAAAGGAGACAAACTGTCTAGACTGCTTTCAGCAAAAATAAAAATTTTTTGATACATTAAATGAGTTTTTCTTAACATGACAGACTTAATTTTTTACAACTACCTCAACTTTTGAGGTCGACTAAAAATAATTTTTGAATCAAAAGAAAAAAACATAGGGACCTGCGGCTTCATGTTTTTCTGCAAATTCTAAAAGAAAAGAAGCACGATGACCTGTTTTCAAAAAGTAAGAAGTCACTGCTCAGAAATATCAAGAGCGATATTAAATTTATTTATATATTTTAGGCATGCAATGGATCCCACATCTGGCTTTTGTTAGGTGTGTGAATAGACGTGCGCATGTGATTGCTCGCCTTTTATGGACAGGCCTGTATTCTCTGTTGATTTGATATGCTACGACTTATAACTGTACCTTACAAGACTGTTTGCTGAAAACAGATCTCTACTAAGTCCAGGTTCTTTTTCACTGGTTGAAATAACCTTTATGCCATGGATTCGAGTATCAATACCATCATCTGTTGAAAAAACATAACAGCTACAGAACAAGTTTTATAAATCTGGAACCATAAAAACTGTCTTTAATAAATCAGCATATAACATGTATTAGATACTGAGAAAATATTTAACTTTGATTTTTTTAAACAATATTAGGAATTCTTTTATACAGTAGTTAGAGAACTAAAGACTGGATTTTACAGAACAGAAAGCTTGGGAATCAAATAAAAGTAATGAAAACTAATTTATGGTATCTCATCGAGATTATTGTAATTGTAGTACCTTTACATTCTTTGATTCTTATCTCTATGATGGGGAAAAATTTTGTCATATCCTGCAGTATCAGTGCATCACCAGTCATATTCCTAAAATGAAATAAATCAAAATAATATATTGTACATAACTAATGAATTTTGTATGTAGTTTACAGTTTCTAAGAATTGGGGAATACTTGCACATCAAAATAATATTGTTTCAGCTACTATTAATAAAATAATTTATTACATTTTTGCAAAGGAATGCCTATGCGAAACCACTTTATTCTTGTAGACAATGTACTAAGCTTGTACTTTATAATTATCAATTATAGTAAGTTTTAGTTGCTCCATTTAGAGCATTTACGGTGATTATTTAAAAGGAACCGAGATGTTATTAAATGTTTAACTTACATGTCAATGTATGTTTCGCCAATCTGTCTCATGTTTCCAGATTCCCCACCCATTACAACAGCATGGTATGGCATGTAGTTATCATCTCTAGCATCAACACCAACGAGTAAACGCCTTAAAAGTAAGATGAACTGACAGTAAATAATGTATCTCTTTGTTTTCATCTACTATCATGATAATAAATCATTATGTACATCTGTACCACTTTGTTGGCTAAATGAAAGCTTTAGAGGTATAATTATTAATAAATTACTGAAGCCTCATTTTTATATTTTTTAAGTTTCTTACGCAAAGTAAGTTACAGTATGAATACTTTTAAAGTTTATTTAAATTGGAACAGTAACTGTAAAAATTAAAATCATTGCTCCAAAAAACTTTTACATGATAATGATGATAGTGATGATGATGATGGTGATGATGTTGATGATGATGATATTGATGTTGATGTTGATGATGATGATGATGATGTTGATGATATTGATGGTGATGATGGTGATGATGTTGATGATAATGATGCTAATGATTTTGTTTATGAGAATGATAATTATAATAGTGTTAGGCCACCTGTCGTGATTAGCCCTTATGGTTATAATTATAAAGGTGGCCTACACTCTTCAACCTGTTCTGCATTAATTTTTTTCAGCATCTTTTCTTGTAATTAATGCGAGTGTAAATAAAGTTTATTGTTTTTTTTGTTGATGATGATAAAGACCATGATAACAATGTTAACAATAACTGTAATGACAGTGATGACAACGATCAAAATAATCTGTGACACATTCATTGGTATTAAAGTGGCTTTGTGATACAAGTACAATCCATGTATCGAAACCTAATAGAGTGACCTTGCTTGCCATATGAGTATAAAATATTTTTTCCTCTTGAAGATAAACTTCATATGTTTGCACCACCGTTACGTGTAATATCCTCTCTATATTTTTTTAAAATTTCCCATAAATCGGTATTCTTTTAATAGAGACACACCAGAGAGTGTGATCTAAAACTGCTACAGTATAAAAGAAAAGGTTATAAATTAAATGTAAAGTGTTAACCTTTTCAGCCCTGAGACACTTTATCAACATCTAACTTCTCTCATCATAACTCAAACAAAAATAACCCAAATTGTATCAATGAGAAATAAGGAATTGATCAATTGGAAGGAGCTGTTGAAGTTAAAAAGCCAAATTTTCCCAAATGAAAAATAATGCTTATAATTTATAAGAAAGTATTGAGATCAGTTGGGAGAATTTACCAACATGTCATCATTCTGTGATGTTTGGCACTTAAAGTGTTAAAAGTACCTGACAATGATGCCTGGTTTCATGTGCAACCTTAGCCAGTGTCGGCTTTGACTTCCGTCAGATTCCCAGTAGGTATCTGGATCACCATCTGTCAAATGCTTGATAGAATCTTCTTCCTAAAATGAAAAAATAAATCCATCAACTAACAACAGAAACACAAAAGACAAGATGAATGTCACAATTACTGGATTCATTAGCCATCTCTTCAATTTTTCAAAATTCAGAAATTCTCAATTATTTAATTTATCTCCATTTAACTCAAACATATGTTATTGTATCTTTTTGTTGGCTTAAAAAACAAATCCTTTCATGAGCCAGTAGCTCATTACAGTAGCATGTATACTGTACCTCTGGCAGCTAGTAAGAATCTTTCACTTTACCTGGAGACAGCTGCACATGAAATTAGTGCATCACAGGTATAGCTCTTGAAAAAGGTAGCTGTACTTATTTTATCAACCATGTAAGGTCAACTTTGGCAGAAAAGTTATCCTGTACAGCTATAGCAAATAAGGGAAAGGGGGTACTGTACAGTAGCTTTGCAGAAAAAACAACAACAACAAAAAGTCCAAAGAAGAAGAAATGGAGAAGAAAAAGGGATTTCAAAAAACTTAAATGGTCACATTAACTGTACATACTGTTGATGCTGTAATATGGTCAACATATCGACTAATGTTGCCTAAGTGAGCTTCCTGTTGGTTAATGTGTTCAGACAAAAATCTAGCAAGCTCTTCATCTGCCTCGATACTCCATTTTGGTGCTGGTGTACTCAGCTGTCTCATGGCATCTTTGTCAGCATACTTATCAAGGGAGGGAGGGTTAGTCACACTTAGTGCGTACCACATTTCCACAGCCTCTTCCCATCTGAAGGTAAAAACAGGCAGTAACAATAAACAAGGTATCTCTAAGGGTTTGCCTATTTCTCCTACCATGTTTTCTCGTGTATAAGTCAATTTGTGTTTTAAAGTCTAACCCCATTTTTCAAGCCAAAAACGACACTATTTTTGAAAGCTTGTACATATAAAGTCAACCCCCCAGACAGACCAATCACAGTTTGACTAAAAGAGACAATTGGAACCTCATCCAAGCATGTGACACATGACACACTGAATAATTCACACCACTGTGTTGCACAGTTGTCAATTTTACTTTTTGAACCTTGTAAATACAATCATTTTTGGTAAGTAAACTTGTTTATTCAAGAAAATAAAAGCCAAATATTAAACATAGCTGACAGCTATAATTTTATCTTATCTTGGCCTGGTACGCAAGATGGTGGTATAGTTATGGTTTCTATGACATTCACATGTGCAAAACCCCTAATAGTTATTTCAAAGTACTTACAACTGTACCAACCTTTTGATTGTGTTCTCAGACACAGATTTTCGAGAGTCTTTAAAATTCCCTTCTGCTGGTTGAAGTAAGGGATTACTTATGCCTTGCTTGGTATCATATGGCAATGCTAAAACCCAGCCTTCCTTTATAGATTTGTTGAAGCAGACTTTTTGCAAGGACTTCTGATAAAAGTAATTGTTCAAGCTGTCAAAATTTACATCATTACTCACAAGTACAAGTTAATTTCTTATGTAAGGATATTGACATTTGATAAAAATTATATTTAATGATCTGAAATTAAGTTAGTGTATAGCTTAACAAAGAAAACAAACTTAAAACTATTCTTCCAAGAAATATAACTTATTGATATAAATAGTTGTTAGATAATAAATATACTTTTTATAAAGTAAAACTATTATAATTTATAACAAAATCATGACAATGAACATTAAAACTTTAGTTTTTCAAGCACTTAAAATAAATTGACAGTGAGTGTTCAAAACATCTTTGTTCAAGTTGTCTTGGCACTGCATGTTGACCGCTATTTTTCTCAAGAGGTTAACATAATGAATCATTTACAGACAGTCTGATCACTCTTTAACTGTGATCACAGAGTTTTTACTTGTGTTTCACCACAGCTACAGTTAGGGGCCGTCGGTAAATCGAATCCGTCCCGCTTAACGTCAATTGGACATTAAGAGGGGGGGAGGGGGGCAAGGGAGTTGACCGTGGATGTTAAGAAAAAAGGCTTGAAATAATATAAAAAAATGAATAGAAAAGCAAATGAAATAAGCCAGTACAATTTCAATGGAATCAATGCGCTTTAATATCTAAAAAAATACCCTGTTCATTTGTGATATATGTATAGGGATAGGATAAGTGACCACTTGCGGCAGAAACATCAACAGTCATGTTGTGTAACAAATTCAAAACACTATTGTAAATAGTACCATATATGAAAGATAGAATACAAAAAACAATAGTGGATGTTAAGGGAGGGGGGAGGGGTTAAGACCTTAACGTCCAATTGACGTTAAGCGGGATGGAATCGATTTTCCCACAGCCCCTTAGAATGTTTAAATAACAAATTTATTGCAGCTCAACTTTGCATGGTTTAAAGTATATAATTTTATAAAACTATTAAATTAATAAACACATCCAATAGTTTTACTAAAAAACAATTTTTTTTTTGCTTCACAAACCTTTTTTTGTTTCGGTTACTGTTCAAACTCGAACTACCATATCAGACTTTAAATTATTATCAGCAATAATTTGTTGAGTAGATTAGTAAACTGTTAAAAGTCATTAAAACAAACAAAAACTGTCACATTTTAATACCCGCTAAATTTGAAAAAGAAATCATAAACAAGGAAGTAAGCTGAGCATATTTCACTTTCAGACAGAAAAGGTACGACATTTTAAAGATCATTACACATGTCTCTCGATAAACAGCAGCAGTACGCGCTGGTGCAAAAACTTGCATTTTATCAATGAATAAAATACGTTTAATATCGTATGCACTTACCTGGGTTAATTTTATCCATCCTCCATCGTTATTGAAAAATTCTTCTCCAGATGCGAACACCTGAGTATTTCCTGTGATGTTTATTTCGCCCAGCTTTTCAGCAGACTTCAATGGATTTTTACGTACAGGAACAGTTAAAGTGACCAACGTTGAAGAACCATTACGATTTTTCTCGTCATTACAACTCACATACTCAACTTCACTTGCGACAAAACACAATGGTAAAGGAAGCGAATGTCCATTTTCCATACATTTTATAGAGTCCAAAAGGCATCTTATCCGTGCTAACCGTTTTCTTGCAGGATCATTCTTCATTTTCTTGTCAAAATACCCTTAAAAAATAGCAAATGCTTCACATATTTTCAAGTCTGAAAATAATGAAGGCCTGGCTACAGTGTTCCATGCAGTCCCAGGTTCCCCCGTGTGTTGATCCATGAGGTTGCGAATAAATGACATCTACGCTGGGGGTACCAATAACTATCTCACACTCCTCACACTCTGCATGCAGGTTATCGCCGCCCTTCCTCCCAGAAACTAAATAATTGAAATAAACAAACAGACAAAGAAATTATCAATAGAGTTCAAGTTAATTGACGTAGATTCGCGGAATAACGTTATCGGAAACCTTTTAAAACACCATGGATCACACTTTACGATTAAAAGACCCATGGAGTAACCACTTGACTCCATTTTTCATAGTAATTGACTTAGCTACACCTGGACAGGAAAATAAACAATCGCAGGGTTACCCAAACAGAAACACCTCTTCACTTAAAGACTGAAAGTTAAGTCTACATGTACTAAAACGATTTTTTTTCTTAACAAACAGCCCATACCTGTCTCTTAATGTCAAGGGTTCAAATATGTTAGCCCTCAGAACTCAACAAAGCCCGCAAAACAAATATTTATGGTCGCTAGGGCCAGCTCAAAATCAGTCAAATTTGAAAAGAAGATTCAATTTTTACACTAAGAAGGGTTCGAGAAGAAGCTGATAAGCAAGAAATCAGCCTCAGAGTGGTAAAAAAGGTATTTCAGAGATCCCTGAGACCCCCAATGGCCACAGAAGCTTGTTTCTTAGGAGTCTTGAACTCAAGGCAACAGTGTTAATAGTCCCACACTCCTCCGACTGAGCTACCGGATCCTCGATAGCTAGGGTGTTTTATACTAAAGTTGATCGTTGATTAAATGCATGACCAAGACAAAAAAAAAACAAGACGACTGCCCGTAAAAGGTTCCAAATCATCGCCATAGTATTAATAGTCCCACGCTACTCCGACTGAGCCACCGGACCCTCTATAGCTATGAGTTACATACTAAGAATTTGATATGGTCCTTGAGTGAATGGCGAATGACCTTCGCGGTCGCTGTTCAAATGGTTCTTCGAAAAATAAATAAAAAATAAAATTTCCAGAAAGAAGTAAATCACGCAAAAATTTTATGTTGCAATAGCACAGCATTGCCTAATTATAACATTTTTTTAAATATATAGTATAATTGTTTAAAACTAAATTGCAAAGTGCAAATGCTATATGCATTCTGAGGTTTGAAAATGGTAGTCACTCAAGACAAGTAACGTCAGGGAATTGGTGCTGATAATGGAGTTGCTTATAAAAGAGGTATTACAATAAGTTGTCTTAAGGTTTGAACAGGATTCGAGTGAGACTCTTGTACCTGTCCTGGAAAACGAAAATCTAGCTATCTCGCCCAAATAATCTGTCATGATCAAGTGTACCGGATAAACCTTCTGTTTTTGTGCGGGGCGTGTATCACTACATTCTTTATTGATACTTCTCAAATATCAATGCATTGTGCCTGGTTTTCAACACAGTTACTTTGAACTGAGTGAAGCCAAAGTTCTCTTCTATTTCGCTGGGTAAGTACTGCATAAAGTATGTAAAGGAACATAGACGTCGGTGGACGTTTTTAGAAATTCAAATAATGTAGAAGTTGTATTCCAAGTTCCAAATATGCAGTAAGCCAAGATTTAGCTCACGTATTTTTCTGAGCGTCAGTCTGTATCGTTTAAATAACATATTGTCCCGTCTACAAGGTTCTGCTGTTTATGCAAATTAAGAAGGCCTGGAATTGTTGTATAGAGTCAGTTTCTGAAAATTCATTATAAGTGGTTGGTAGCTAAACCTGGTTTCTTTATTTCAGTCAAGCAAAACGGGATTTCAATGTTTTAGTTTTCTTATACGGCTCTCGCCGACTAGATACTTGATATTGATTCTTAAATTTATATTCCTTGCGTTGCACGATTGACAGACGTGTTTGCCCGGGGGGGGGGGTACTCCCATATATTGACTATACGGGTATGTGCCGCTGTTCAAGGTATGGTTTTCAGAGCATCCAGTCTAGAACAGGGTGTATAAATCACGGAAATTTTTGTTTAGAACAGGGTTTAAAATTTTGCAATATTTACA
>JAOEHV020396241.1:0-10726 GCA_025447995.2 Isaurus tuberculatus | reverse complement strand
AAGTGACCAAGATATGAATAATAATAATCAAAATAAACTTGATTATTATTATTCATATCTTGGTCACTTAAAAGACCCCTTCCCCCTCATTAAAAATATATTGCATAAATTACTTAAATATCGAAATCCACAATCCTGAATAATGAATAATGGTACAGTCTTTTTAAGAAACCAAGTTGCTTTTGATCTAGTAGTCACACTGGGTAAAAAAATTAAGAAACTCGCTTAGAAACCTTAAAGGCTGAAAATGATTCTTGGAAGAACCCAAAAATGAAATTTACAAAATGTAGAGAATTAAGGGAAAAAATCATGAAAATTTCATGTACTATAGAACATCATCTAATTATATCCTCTACATATTATGGAGCAGAGCTATGGCGGATGACTTGTAATGAAAAGCTAAAACTCGACAGATTCCATCGCGTATGCTTGAAGAAGATTATGTGATGGTCCACAAAAATCTCAAATGAAGAGCTATATCGCCTCACCAACACCAAACAGAAGATACATTGGTCACATCCTAAGAAGAGAGTCCAGCAGCAACAGTAGAGTAGCACTAACATGGAAACCTGAAGGGAAAAGATGAGGGGAATACCAAAGAAGACCTGGAGGCGAACAGAGGAGAGGGAGATGAAGGTGTTGTTCGTTAGGAGGGAGGCAATACAGGTAGCAAATGATAGAGTGAAGTGGATATTAATGTGTCGTACCTCAATCTCCACACCAGAGGAGAAATGAGCGGTAACGGCATAAACATATTTAGTACATAGAGGATACAACATGCCCGCACGTGGATACGAATTTTATCTTCAAGTGTTTAAGTCGATATCTCACGAATGAGCGCAGCGAGCGAGATATCGATTTGAACACGAGAAGATTAAATTCTTATCCACAAGCCGACATGTAATATTCTGTTTATTACATAGAAACCGATGAAATGCCAGGACAATGATAAAAAATAATAATAACAATAAAATAAAAATAAAAAAACAAAAAAATTAAAAAGTAAGTTTAACTATTGCCTAGACTGAAGTCGTCATGACAACCGTGATATCTTCACACTGTGAAAGATAAAAATGGTTTCTTCATTGGATACCAAATTTTCATCACTGGAGAAATCATGGTATTTCATCGGTGTTTATATAATAAAAATGATTAAAACTAAAAGTGTAAACTTGTTAAACATTTAACTAAGCAACTTGAGAGCAGAAAAACGTTTACGAAAGAAATTTGAGGTCTGACCCTGGATATGGAATGTAGATACAAAAGGGCTTAAAATCGGTTTTCAAATGAGCCCGTAAGGCTTTAATGAAAAAATGATTCCTTCCTTTCCTACTTTTATCAAATTATCCTGGTAGCATCCGCAATGTCTTTGAATTTGTTAATCCATCTCGTTCATAATTCTATCTACTGCTTGCCAGTCAATATTACTCATAATACTTCCACTGCTTTCAGAGAAGTCTTCTCCTATTGCTTCTTTGGCTTCAGCCTAAATACAAGGGAAATGATCGCTAGTAATACTTTCTTCAAACTAAGTTTGTTGGTTCTTAGATTTAACAATCTAAAAGCATATTCACTATGATTATTGTTTTGAGACGAAGATTTTAAGATAAAAATTATCTGTGATGAAGAAGATGATGTAAGTAACAGATGATGTTTTAAAAGTAATAGATACAATATGAGCAGGAAATCTGTATGATTTAAAACAGCGAGCGTTTTAAACCTCATACAGATTGGATGCAAATATTGTATATTACTTATCAAAGTCCAGTAATAACTAAAGCATATTTTGCTAAAAACTTCAAAGATAAAATATTATTTTTCGCAGAAAACCCAAGTTAAAGTCGTATGCAAATCAGGACGAATCTCTTGCAAAATTACAAAGTCGGTCATGGCTATGACTTTCCATTGTGTTTGCTTAATGAATTTGATAATGATGCTTTCGGCATAATGATTTAATGGTGCCGATGATGCTAATGTTGATTATGACAGATTATAACTAATATATGATGATAATACTGATGTTGATAATGAGAGTAACAGATGATTTAATGACGATGATTGTGGTAGTAGTTACAATTGATGATGATGGTACGAACATTTAATTTGATGATTGTGACAGATGATGATTTAAGGATGATGTCATATTAGTAACAAAAATGGTGATGATGGTAGTACCAGATGATGGTTTAATAATTATGATCTAATAATGACTGTGGCAGGTGACAATACAAAGATAAAGATGGCGATGAGGGTAATAATAGATTATGGAATAATGATATACAATGATAAATAAATGATAATGATAGTGATGTTGGTAGTTGTAATGATTGCGACAAAAATGAAAATTTTCCTTTCTAGTGTAAAAGCAAATTCAGTAAATCAGCATTACCAGAAGCTTAGCGATGTCTTCAGACCCGGTAAGATTGTCATTTGTACTCCAAGAGCTGATAGTAACGTCAAACTGTCCGTTTGGACCCCTGTGCGTCATTGAATCAGCTTTGTCTCTCTGTTTACCGTTCTTAGCTCGTAGCCTTGGAATTGGTTTCTTTCTCTCGGACGTAAATTTATCCGTCTCGGACGGATCAATCAGGGTTAGATGACCCTGGTTGATTTTATATGTTCCCATCTGCAATACTTCATTTCCTGATAATCGAGAAAGTAAAATAGTGAAGTAATGCGAATATAATCACAGGTGTTCTATGATTAGCTCGTGAAGAGTAAAGGTGATCATGGAACGGTAATGTTGAGCTAAATTAAGGCTAAAAAGGTTTGTGTTTAGAATTTCATACGCGGGCTCCTTTCAACTCAATAGGCCTTTCATCAAGTGACAATCGTCCCTAGCAACAAGCCAGAGGTGGGCAAGCTGACTTGCAACTGCTTGACAACCATACAACATATAACCGCCGCCTGGTTAGCCTAGTTGGTAGGAGATGGGGCTGCCTTTGTTCTGACAACTGCAAATGGTTAGATCTTCGCGTCTTCTTGGATAAGGACGTTAAACCGTAGGTCCAGTCTCCCGACACTCTGTTGGGGGCCTTAAAAGAACCCACACACTTGTCGAAAGGAGCAGGGTAGTAATCTCGGTGTTCTGGTCTGTCTGTTTCACTGAGGGCATTTCTTAATGTTTGAAGTATATGTGAGCTGCTGTAGCGGACAACCTAAGACCCTTTAGTATTGAAACCTTTATTAACTTGGAATGTAAACCTGAAAAACCCCATTGGTTTTTGTTATAACATCTGGAAATTTTGTTAGACCTTCGCGTTTTCTCGGATAAGGACGTTAAACAGTAGGTCCAGACTCTCGAAAGTCTATCGGTGGACTTAAAACAGACCCACACACTAGGGTAGTGATCCTGGTGTTGTGGTCTGTCTCTTTCACTGAGGACATTTCTTGGTTATTCAAATATATGTGAGCCACTGTAGCGGACTTTCTAAGACCCTCAACTGTTTGTGCCTTGTATTAGCTAGTAAACCGCTAAGAGATTTGATAATAATAAACGCTATATAAATATGAATTAATATCATTAAATTTATTAATGTTATTATTTTACTAGTAAAATGCAGATCCGAATGTCACTGTGATTTTTTATCTTCTTTTACTTGGTTAACATTGTAAAATTAGAAGGTTTTCTGTTTCGTTGTTGGAAACAAAAGTTAGAAAAAAGATACTTATTTGTAACATTGGTCGCTGTGAACTAAAACAATTTGTAAAATGGCAGAAATTTTCAGAAATTCAACAATCTGCTGTTTTGTATTTATTCAAATGTGGTCTGTGCGATGCGGAGTATTTGGGTTACACACTTCTACCAGAGAATCGAGCATCACCGCCTTTTTAACATCGGAAAACACAAGAAATATAAACATGGGTGTACAGATGTTCCTGATCTGAGCAATCATTTCAGAATTCTAAAGAAGTGCTCCGCAAAGTTAGACTGTCTAATTCACGAGATACTCTTCATTCGTAAAATAAGACCTACACTCAACATTCAGTCTTACTCTGTTAGAAAGAAAATCTTTGTTAAACATCAATGACACTGTACTCTTGGGCCTTACTATACTATACAATGCTATAAGAACTCTTGACTCTGAATTTTTGAGGGAACTGTAACACAATATTATAAAATAATTATCCCTTAAAGCCTATGAAAACAGACCCAACATTGGCGGCAAACAATACCCATTGTTGGGCACAACATGTTGCGTCTGTTTGCATTGTATGTTGGCACTTATTGGAACTTGTATGTTGTTGGGTGAAGTTTGAAATCATTCAAAGTTTCTGCCCAACAAGTCCCAACATTTCTTTTGTTCTGTGACAGGCGAAGCATAACGCGAACATGTTATGTCCGTTTACATGGAACTCGCAATGTTGGGGCTCCGTATGCGCTTTCCAATCAGTTTCTATGGTGATGTCATATTAATTAATGTAGCGCGAAATCGTAGCACGTCTATTTCTAACAGGATTGTTATCATTATGGCGGAACTAAATAAGCTTAGCGAAGAATTTGAGAAAATTTAGACTGAGACAAAAGACGAAAAATTTATTTCATAAAAAAGTTGAAAGGCAAGTAGGAAGAAGAATAAGGATAAAGGATTGGTCAAGGGCTAACATGTAAATAAGGCATTTACGCGCTTTTAGGGAGTGGTCACTACTAATGCCGGGGAGGGGGCCGGGAGATATTTTGAGGGGCCACAAAATCTTTTGGGGCCTAATAGGGAGGGGGGCTTCAAAATATTACTATACAATTAAGGGAAGTCATGAAAATTGAACAAGGAAACAAAATTTCAATAGTTAGTACACGAAAATATCCATATTCTCAGTATCTTTGGAATTTTTCTGTTTAATACTAACCCCCTCCCCTCTAGAATTACCATACATTTTTCACTTCTAAAATAGACCCTTCACTTTCCCTGGAATTTCCAGCGATATTCTCTGGAACCAAAAAAAAATTATACCCCTATTAAAATATTTTTTAATACATACTGACTAGGTATTGAGTATTTGCTTAGCAGCTGTTTTTAAAAACACTGTTCTAGTTTTATTATTTTGTGACCAATAACGCTAGCAAGGACAGAGATGGTGACAACTGTTATATCAAACAAGACCGTGAGTCTGTGTATTAAAATGTGTGCTTGGACCTAATATCCTGGATCTTCTGTCCATACCATAACTTGAAGGGGGGGGGGAAGGCTATGAAATTCTATGGCTGGTTGCAGGGGGTGCTAACATTTTGTGGGGGGAAATGAGTGGGGGGCTACAAAAAATATTGATTGATTGGCTGATCACACAACAATCGATGACAATTTCCAACATTATTGGACCAAGAATGTTGGGACTTGTTGGGTCCGTTTGGATGAGACTTAAAGCATAAAAAATAATTGTCGCGATTACTCGTTGTGATGAGGTCCTAAATGAATTTTAATACGTGGATGACAAATACCTTCTCGATTTGCTCTTGTGAATCGAAGACTGTCTTCTGACGGTAAATCTCGAAAACTTTTATCTACCTATAAGATTAAGAAGTGAGCCATTAGATTTAAAAATCTCTCTGTTTAAAAATGTTCAACGTCTGGTTAAATCCTTTATAAAATAGAGGGCAAAATTACTCGGTGTTGACTGGCTCACGACGGAGGGCTTTTTTCTTTAATTGAGGGCAAAATTACTTGGCGCTATTTGGTCGCTGGTTTGCGAAATATGTTGTTTTGGCAACAATGGCTAAAAAGTAAAAATTACTGGATAGACGTCTTTCAGAAGTGAGCAGCAGCAAGGAAAGTCGAACAACGCCTCGAAGAGTACGCAAAAGCGAAAGTGAAGAAGAATTTTGCCCTCGATGTCATAAACATGTAACAGGTTGCATTTTGTAACATCTATGACAGACTGGGATGTCCGAGTCAAACGATGACGATGAAGGTGAAAAAATTATTAAGTGTCAGTACCTTTCAAAATTCACAGTAACTCTATTATATCATAACTAAGAACTACCTCTTGCATCACTTAGAATTCTTTTTGGATCAAAAAATTTCACCTCGTACGAGTTGCTTATCAGGGAATCAGTTGTAGATCTAGGCAATTCTTACCTATCATGTACTCTGTCCAAACAGGCAAAGTATGGCCTAAGTTTTGTTTTTTAATTATTGCAAAATCGTGTGTGCGTGCTACACATGATCAAAAAGGGTTTGGTAACTTAGCCAATCGCAACAAAGATAAATTCAAATTACTTTCTTAAAGAATTTAATAACAGTAATATAATTTTTATAAACCACTTGCTTGATAGTTCAAAATCATGCTTTAGAAAAACAGAGTGTTAGTTACCATGACAATTATTACTTATTTTTCAGTTTGCTAAAAAATTTGTACTTAGACTAAGTTCACGTGCACGTCTCGTTTTGAAAATGAATTAAAGAACCTGA
Organism: Isaurus tuberculatus; assembly: GCA_025447995.2. Taxonomy (NCBI): domain Eukaryota; kingdom Metazoa; phylum Cnidaria; class Anthozoa; order Zoantharia; family Zoanthidae; genus Isaurus; species Isaurus tuberculatus. Next base: position 4,319 of record JAOEHV020396241.1, on the reverse strand, counting down.
TAGGTATCTCATAATAAAACAGCTACACTTGGGAAAATGACTTGAAAACTCGAGAATATAAAAACTGTACTACGCCTTATTTTTCTTTCAGTAATTTTCTCGTATTCAGATCATTTCCCACTTAACTGCTTTAATATTACTGAATGGGTAGTCAAGATGGTCGAGTGCATAGTTAGAACTTCTGCCTTCCACCGGATTCGAACTCCCGGCCTTGCATGTGGGCTGCGATTAGGCTGTTTTCAACCTGTCTCCGGGCACTCTGGTTTTTTTTTCCTCAAAAATCAGCCTTTACGCCAATATCTCAGCCGTTTCCAAACTTAGTCAAATAAATAGATCCAAAAGATAAAAATAAAGTTATTATTTTGGTTATCACGTATCAAAGTGACTAGTAGAAATTTAGATCCTACTGCACTTGGTCGGAAGATTTCAGAGCTTTCTACTTACTTGAGTTGTGGTTCCGTTAAAAACATCGGCAAGAAGTTCTTTTAGTTCACTGTCTTCGTTAAGTAAACTTTGTAAACCTCCTAAATCATCCACTTCAGATCCATCCGGAATATCCTCTAAAAGTTTATCGACATCTGTCAGTGTATACCCCTCCTGACTATCTCTCCTAATGGGTTTTGATTCAAGCTCTCTTGGTCTTGTAACAGGAGGGATTCTTGGTTCTAGTTCTTCATATTGTCTGAGCAAACGCTCGGCCTCCTGAAGTTCTGAGGAATTTCGGCTTTTCTCTCTCTTGTACCTTCAAAAAAAAGAAACAAAAAAGCTATGAAAACAGAATTCTCGCTTCAATTCTACATTCTTGAATTATCTTAGCAATAACAAAAAACGCCACAAACTTAAAATGGTTAAAGTGCAAGCACCACGAAAACTTGACTTTGCCTCATTGGTTAGGGTAAGGGGTCTAGTTTTCACATTCGTGGACCGCGACTTAGTATGCGACGAAAAAGCAGGGAAAACAGCTAATTAATGTGACGTCATAAGATGACTTTCACGATTCCTCTTGCATAGTTGACTTCATAAATAAAAAATTGGATATTCAAAAAGTAAATATTAAAAACCCGATAAGTTCAACTACAACACACTCAGTATTCGAAGACTCTACTAAAATGTTGTTGCCCCAGTGAGCAAGTCATTTTATTACGTCACGGACCGAGGAAGGGAATGGTCACTAGTGACTTTGACGCTAAATATGAATGCGCTTTAAACATGTTTCGGCAAAACTTTCTGCAATCTTCGGTAACGATGCAGAATAACAAATACTTTCACACAGCTTTAAACACAGTAGTACAAAAAATACAATTATTGTGTTTCGTAATCTTAAATGGAAAGTTTCAAATTAACCTCACAAAGTTTCTTGTAAAGAGAAGGCTTATTCCAATTGATATAAATTGCCTCGCAATCTCAAAATTTCGGATCAGGTCACTACTAACCTCTAACGCACTTAAAAGAGGCGATTCATATTCATTGGGAGAAGCGACAGTCTTCCGGTAATAGGGTCAGATTGTTTCTTATGGGAGACTTTTAATTTGCATCTCACATTAATTCGTCCCATTGTTAAGCTGACAAACGTATGCAAGCTTTTAATAAACACATTTTAATTTTTTTAAAATTCGTTTACTATTTATGTATCTTATAAATGATATGTTAAAGAGTTAGTTTATATAAGTGACGTCAATATAAAACAAATTCAATTTTATTGTAAAACCTCCCCCAAGGGGCGTTTCGGGTTCACATTCTAAGTTAATACAGGGTTCGACAGTAGAGGGTCTTAGATTGTCCACTGCAGCGGTTCACAAGTATTTTAAACGTTAAGAAATACCCTTAGTGAAACAGACTGGCAACAACACCGGGATCACTACCCTGTTCTTTTCGACAAGTGTGTTCTGTTGCGTCCCCCAATAAAGTTTTGGGAGACTGGACCTACGGTTTAACGTCCTTATCGCATAAGACGCGAAGGTATAATCATTTGCGGATGTTAGTACAAAGGGAGAACCCCAGCTTCTCAATTATTTTAAGACCCTAAGTGTTGGTTCCGCCGGGAATCGAACCCGAGCCTCCCACTCAATAGACTGGCACCTTACCAACCAGGCTAACCAGAATTTAATAAAAGTTGAGAACGTTTGCAGTGCTTTTTGCAACGCAACCCCAGCTGAAGGTAATATACATGGGCAATTGCGCTTTGCAGAAAAATTCTCGATTTAAAGATTCGACGGACTTACCTCGCCGTATTGGATCAAGCGCGAAGTGACTCTTCGGAATGCTTTATTGCAGGCTTAGGTCTTTTCTTCCATGTTTTAATAATGGAATTGATGGAAACAAGTATGTTTAATTAAAACAAGCTAGATGATCATGAAGTTTTCTGTTACGAACACAGAACCCGAAGTTTGAGCTACAAAGAAGCGAATATGGCATTTTAAACATTTTGTTTAAATAAACAACGGTTTATTTGCAAATTAATCTTTCCTGAATTTTACACTTTCAAAGAATGGGAACAACTTTGCATTACTTAATTAAAAGAAGCTAAATGGTCATGAAGTTGTCTGCTCTACTTCTGAAGCATACAGAAAATCCGATATTCCAGTAATACCCACCGTACATATAATACCCAAAGTAAATTTAATAACAACCGTAAATGTAATACCCACCGTAAATGTAATAACAACCGAAAGTGTAATACCCACCGTGAATGTAATAACCGTAAATGTAATACCCCCCCGTACATGTAATACCCCCCGTACATGTAATACCCACCGTAAATGTAATACTTCCCGTATATGCAATACCCACCGTAAATGTAACAACCCTAAATGTAATAACAACCCTAAATGTAATACCCACCGTAAATGTAATAACCGTAAATGTAATACCCACCGTAAATGTAATAACAACCGTAAGAGTAATACCCACCGTGAATGTAATAACAACCGTAAGTGTAATACCCACCGTGAATGTAATACCCACCGTAAATGTAATACTCCCCGTACATGTAATACCCACCGTAAATGTAACAACAACCCTAAATGTAATAACAACCCTAAATGCAAAATACCCTCCGTACATGTAATAACAACCGTAAATGTAATAACAACAATAGATTTTATCCGCTGGTAACGGATTTATCCACTGGACAGCGCTATTCATCCTTCGTACAACTTGCCCCAGAGGTTGATTAGGCATGCCAATTAGGTGCACATGCGCATTCGGAAAAACAATATAAAATTGCTCTCGTTTCATGTCGTAGATCACTGGCGTCGTAGATCTTAAGGTCCCTAATGACTTATTTGAACTCAAGACAAACCTTTCCCAGCTTTTCCTTGTGATAAAGTTGGGTCCGCTTGGCGACTTCGGACGCATCTCATTAGAGTTCAGCAAATCCCCTGCAACTGGGTCACTGTTAATGTGGTTTCTTTCATCTTGTTCCTGGGATTTTTTGTATTTTTCTGTCTCGTGTCTTCGATAGGATTCCAGAGTAACAAATTCTCTGGCTGTAGGAGTCCGGGATCTGTTCTTCGCTTCCTTTACAAGATCATCATCAATGATGTCCTTTGTCACAGACCAGACTGGTGTGCTGTGTCTCCAGTTGTCTGTATAATCATCTTTAGTAAGGAGAAAAGTAAAATGAGATCCCCAACCAAATATCAGTTATATACATAATCAATAGAGTCCTCAAGTGATGAAGTCACAAAACAAAAATTTCGGGGTTTTCGAAAAAGTTCTTCATATTCTGAAAGAACATCATGTTCAACACCGTTACAAGTACAAAATTTCAGTGTCTTTGTGCCATTGGTAGCCGAGATATAAGCGTTTTTATGGTTAAGTGATCAAATACAAATGCTTGTAAAGTTGACTGGGTTCATTCAATTTTACAAGCATTTGTATGTGTTCACCCAACCATAAAAGTGCTAATATTTTGGTTATCAATGGCACTATATCGCTGAAATTTTTTAAACAGATATTTTCTTTCATGCCCTTTCAGAATATTGTAACGAATTCCATAACTTCGGAATCAGGGTCAGCGTTACATAAATATAAAGGTAACCCATTCCAAAGGCGTGGCGCAGCCACAGCATAAGATCTATCTCCGTAAGTTTGAATACGAGATCTAGGTTTCTACAGAACAAAGTGATCTAGATGGCTTATTAGGTGTTAATAGATCAGCAATATACAGCAGGGACTGATTATTTATAATGGTAATAGAACTGAGTGGAGTCCAATTCAGTCTGTAATCGTACGAGTGATAAACAAAATTGGACGACCGCGAAGCGGGAGTCCGATTTGTTAATCACGAGTAGGATTACAGACTGAATTGGACGACA
>JAOEHV020396240.1:0-23926 GCA_025447995.2 Isaurus tuberculatus | reverse complement strand
CCCCCCCCCCCACACACACACACACACACACACTCTTAAAAACGCTCCTCAGCCCTTGCGCCACCCTTGTACTTCAGATCAGAAGAATTTAGTTTTAATACTTTTCAATGATACGTCTCCTGTAATCTAATCTAAAGTCGTTTCATTCCATCAATTTCTATCTAACTCATTGCTAACTGCAACAGGATGCTTCCTTAACGAAGTCTTCTCGGAGAGGTTTTACGGTTGCTATGGTTAAAAGTCGAATTCTTTATTTATGAACCCCGGCTGCAAAACAGTAGGCAAAGCGCGGTGTGTCTGACCTTGCAATTACGGAGAACAAATCCGTTTGAGGACGAAGGGGAGTGATGAATGAAGTATGCAAAGCCGTCGATCCGCTTCAACTTGATTGATTCTAATTCCAAGAAATTTACAACGCACACTAAGTTAAAACAACCATAAAACCAACGGGTGCTCTTGAGTTTTAGTTTCAGTAAATATTGAGGAACGATATAAGCCTATTTCTTTACCTTTATAAAAAAATCAAGTTTTATTATCAAACTTACAAGTCATATTAATAATTTCTCAGCTAAAATGCTGATATCAGTTTATTAATATTGAGTATCTTATATTCATGCACGCATCGTTAAAAAGTGTATAGTGACTACATGATTTTAAAAGTGTTCTCAAAAGTAATGATCGGAGATTCATCTGTGCGATTCGCTGAATTCAGTTATAATAAGGGCATCAATTAGCCGAAAAGAAGTCTATCGTTTTTGTTGATCGTGATCAAGCTGTGATAGACAAACTGGTTTGACTTACCGCTTGCACCAAGAGAAAGCTCTTGCACCTGCAACGACAATCAAATCAAATTTTAGCAATAAAATAGAACTAGCGAGAGATATGTCAGAATATGGATAAAATGAAAAAAAAATAATAAATAAAACTTTTTATGTAAGTAACCATAGCTTTTCCTTTTAACCATGATATCAATCTAGTCATCAAACGTGCTCCATACTGTTAGTTGACAACAAGCGAGCTGAAGAACAACTCTTCAACACGAAGAAATAAATAATATATAATTCTTTAAAAAGTTCTGAAAATAAGCTGAAAAACCTAGAATATACTGTTACTAGCAGGAGATAGTTGATAATAAATAACTTTAGCCTATTTTATAAAATAATTACTTCATTTGGCACTTACAGGTTTGTTTATGGAAACAGCACGTTCTTAACTCAACCAAAAAAGTAAAAAAACGTTTTCGGTTCTACATCAAGAATCTCTGGATTTCATAAAAACACATTAAGTTTCCTAGTTTAGGAGAAACTTTTCATAAATTTAAATAAATATTCTTGACGAGGTCCATTAAGGTCACAGTTAAATATTTACATTTGAGATTCTTTCGTAAAATCAATCCTCTCTTTTTCTACTGGGTTTTAACTTAAAATATTATTCATCTCGATGCGTAATTAAAAAAACTCAGGACTGTGATTGATAATTCAACTTTTAAATCAGCGTTATTTGTTTCACCACTATACGGGTTAATCAATTCCATAAGTACAAACCCAAACAACCATTTTTACCTAAGCTAATGTTGAAACAAATTATACTTACAAGAACAAGTGCTGAAGCCGTTAAGATCCAAAATGCGCTAAAAGTTCTTGGCATCATGTACTAATCAACTTTCTCTTTTGTTAAGTCAAATATTTCTTCAGTCGTGGTTTCAGATCTGTTTTCATGGTGCCGGGGTATAACATGGTTGGACTTTGTTTAAATCTAGACGTAAAAGAACCGTTGGAGACTATTTTATTTTGGAGACCGTACTATAACAAAACTTAAGGGCTGTTTCTACGATGTATAATAGGCACAAGATTCATTTCGAATTCTGAAGGAATTTTGTTCCGTATACTAAATTCACATAACCAAATTGACTTGCTCAGTATTCGGAAAGCTTTATAATCATTTCTGCTAAAGTTTTAGATTTTAGATTTTTGCTTTTTTTTAATTGAAAATTTTCGCAGGTGCCACTTGACCAAGATTATAGGTTAAGCTGTTTTCATTTCGTTTTCCATTTTACAATAAACCAAAATAAAGCATCAAACAATCGCGACAAGGATATGGTCTTGTAGGAGAAAGCTTTGTCTCGACATCATGTAAACGATGTTTGGGGAACAGGATTAACCAGCCTTGGAATAAACTTTAAGGAAATTCCGGTATGGCATGTAATATAAACAGCTGCCTCTTCATTTATTCATATAGTTGTCCTTGAACTGTCCTTTATAGTTGTCCTTAACTCCACATGAGTTATTCTTCTCGCAATAATTGGAAAATTCCTTCACCTGTGATTACTCCTAAAATAGAAATTACCTCAGTTTCTACAAAAGTTATCGGGTTCACTATTATGGAAGGCGTTTTTTTCGTTTTTGCAATATCATAATGTATGTTTGTATACGTTGCATTATGGGACATACTTATTACATTCACTTGGTTTTCCCCAATGAGATGAAGACTTCTCTGCACTACTGTGTTAGGGTTATGACTCATAAGATTCACCAAACGTAGGTTTAATTTGAGATATTCATGACCCTTTTACGTGACAGAAATGGTGACTTAGCTAAAGTTAGCTCCACAACCTCAAAGTGTTGTTTAAATCCTGCTAAAAAGTATTGATATGTCTCAATACAATTACGACATTTATTTTTTAATTCTTTCAGACAAGCTTGCGAAGACCATTTTTCCTTTTGATCAGTACTTTTGAAAAAAACGAAACATTTACACTCTTGAGGCAGGCAAATGTGTTTTAATAGTTTTATGTTTTAGGACTGGTCATAATCTAGGTGATCCAGTCCATTTTTTGATTTGTTTTTCTCTTCTACGTATGCGTTGTATTGCAATATTTTGTTATAAGAGACTGTCGTGCACTAAGCTGACAGAATTACGACTATCATTCATAAACAGAGTAATAAGTCGAGGAAACTATACATATCGTACTGGTCATCTCTCGTAGTTTATTTCAATGCCTGAAAAAGACGAATCTTAGGTTCCTGATTGGTTTCACATCTTAAAAATCTCTAGAAACCGTTCAATATAAAATATTTTTCATGGAAACAAAGGTAACAAAAGGGATCGTGATAAGTTACAAAGGGATAATGAATTTAGTTATTCACTTTTTCATTTGTTTTACTTGTTCATTTATTTTTTACAGCCTAATCATACATTACAACCAAATTTACAAAGTGGAAAAACAACAGCACACAAAGTCTCCTAAAACGTTAAACAACCAAATATAAATCCTAAAACGTTTGATATGATTTTTCAAAAATGGAGCGGTAATTTTTTACCTTGAAGTCTTCAAAACTTTCAGACCAAGTTTAAAATCTTAGTCTACATTCAGTGATTCAAATTAAGTCCATTTATTCACTGAGCTACCGTGTCTCATACCTAACTAGCTTCATTACAAAATGAGTAACGTAAGAAATTTCCTGAAAATTGATTACTTTTCAACAAACTTTAAAAAAAGACCTTTATGTACACTGTAGGGGTTTAGAAAAAAACAGAAAAATTGCGAGAACCTTAAGATTGCTAATGCTAACGACTATCGCTAATATTAAACACTCTCTACAAGTAGTATCTAAATTACGGTCTATATAGTTTTGGACTTTTTTGAATAACTTTTTTAACTTTCTTCGAACTGAAGGAAGATGTTAAAAATTTAAAAGTCGCATTTTAAGTTTTCCCAAGATTTGTTTTCATCTTGGCTAAGTACTTTGTTTCATTAAAATCCTAGAAATCGCTATTAATAAAGCGACTCGAAAAAAAAATGCAAACTTTAATAATCGCAATAACTAATAGCCTGAAGTTACCCTTTAGTTACGTAGTGGGTAGCTTGTCGTTTGCCGCAGATACATATTTGGCGTTTAAAACTTGAGTTTTGCTGACGCAACTTCTTCAGCAAGCACTACGTCATATCAAAAGCTCAGTTCCAAGAATTGAGCGGTTTTAATATACAAATGATCCCTTGAGCACATGACAAAAAACTCTTCTCACATAACGCGCCTTGTTTGGTGTCATGGTATGATTTAAATTGGTTAAAAACACAGTGGGAACGCCATGTTTTGTTTTGTAAAAACTTGTTCTGCCTCAACTAGCACTAATGCTATCTGCGGGCTAGCTTAATTGTAAATCTTGATTTTCCCAATAAATGAATGAATGAATGTTCTAAAATTCTGCTTTCGCTCGTACTTTTTCCGCACTAACAAACGTGGAATGACTGCTACCACCATGTTATGGCGGGCATTGTGTATGATTTTACCTTTAATGTACTATTTTACTGAACTTAAATTTTCTTAAAAATTGGAATTCATTTACAAAAAATTGCTTAGAATTAAACCAAAGAAACAAAATAAAAAAGATTAGCAGAGGGTTTTGTTAGGTAATTTCAGCTTGCAAATATAAAACCCAAGACATTGATGAAAAGCTACTTATACTGCAGAAATATAACGACAAAACAATTACTACCAGACTGCACTAAATGCCATAATTAAAAGCTCATGAATCTATTCTAGTACTAATCTATTGAAATTGTTTTGGTTAGTTTTTGTTTTTACAAAACATTATGACAACTTGAGCAATTTAACAATCGCCTAAGTTTAAAAATCCAAAAAATGTTTTTGCCAAAATTTTTCTATCAACCAATCAGAAAGAAAAAAATATTTCAGTGTGTTCGTTTAGTGTAAAGTCATTTGTCCTTGATGGTGCCAAATCCATAAAAAAATCATGGGTCTCGAAACAACTTCGATCTTTTAAGATTCGATTTCAGTTTCAATTTAAGTTTGGTGAGTTCACTCTCTTTATACAAGTTGTCGGAACCCAGCCATATTTGGAAGGAACTCGTACCAGAGAGTAACCCCGCTTGTCTTGGTACAGAACTTCAACTACCTCTTTACTGGTCACATTTAAGATCTCTTGCTCGTCGTTTGCGTGGGCCGCTATGCACTCTGGATCACACTGATACTTACCAAGAGCGCTTGCCGTCATATTCGCGCTGTCAGCCGAAGGTGATGTAACTCGTCGATGCTTTTCTTGGTATTTTGTCAGTTTTGATATTCTGGGACTTGGAGGTGCGGACCTGCTCAGACATGAAAGACATGATTCAGAAGCAGAAATACTGGAGCTTGTCCTATGATAGCGTCCTAAATCAAAGGATCTGGGACCGTCACTATGATAAATGTCTGGAAAAGAGGTTTTGGTACTATCTTTGTTGTAATGGTTTGGAGCTAAGAATACATCTCTTGAAGTGTTCTCTCTGAGTGTTGGCGAAACGGCTTCTGAACGAAGAAACTTGGATGGGCTTAAGGAATCCTCTCTGTAGAATTCGTTTGAAAAGGTAAGACGTTCTTCTGAGTTGGGAGGACTTGCACGTGATTGATATAAATCTCGGGGGGAACCCTCTGCATAAGAGGGCAACCTGCTACTGTTAGGCCATCCAAATCTATGCCCTTTGTGACGAATGGTTCTGGACGATTCACTCTCAGATGGATCACAATGTTGGCCTGACACGCCATTCTTTCGCCTTCTAGTTCTTGATGTTAAGGCTGGAACTAGAAAGTTTGAAGGTGCCCAGCCCTTTTGATCACCAATAACCACCAACCACCACCCATTTGGCGCTTTTCGAATAACTTCCATTCTTTCCCCCTGGTCGAAGCTTATTTCACCTCGTTCACTTGCTACGTATGGGAAGTTGGCATAATAGAGTTCAATTTCATTTTCTTCTGAATAGTCTTTCTTTTGCATAGTTGGCGACAGCGCAGTCTGAGGAGTTTCATCTTTTTTCTCCTAAGCAGTTAGGGAAAAAGATAGTGTATTCATTTTTATTGCAACGGTGTTATGAAATAAAATCTATCTGGTTATCTTTTTTGCTGGAATTCATAAAATAATACTTTGAAAGATCAAGTGGGTACTATTTGTTATACAAAAAGATACAAACGTAAACATGCGACATTATCGGATGAGAGGAAAGAGGCTCAGGACTTGGAAAAAGGTTATGATAAACTTGGTATTCAAGCACTTAATAAATAACTAAGTTTCTGGAGTTCAATGGCATTTGATTTTCGCTTCTAGTGGGCCATTGAAAACAGACCCTTACTGAAATAGCTAATTAGAATGAAGGATTTGCAAAAGACCGTCAGTGGAGTGATACTATTTAACTATTAGGCTACGCGGTGCTCTATAAACAAATGGTTTAAGCAACAAATTCTAGTATAATTCCTTTTTGTTAAAACTCATTAAAATTCGTTGATTCTACACAGGTAAATCATAAAAGACTTAAATCACAATGTGATTTAAACTGCAATTTACCTTTTCTAAGTTTTTCTCCTCATGAGTCTCTGAAAGCAAATTGGTGTTGTTTCGCACGTAAATCATCTGCATCTTGTCAATGATTTCCACTTCCACTTTGTTTTCGGATACCACAGTTTGTGATGGTGCTTCCTGGCTTCTTAAGTTGGTGCTTATTTCGTTATTGTCTGCTTCATTACCGTCCACCTCAGATTCACATGACTTGTTAGCAGCACTAAAGGTAACGGAAATTATAATATTAGGTTTTGTTCAAACGCACCCAAATTTTTTCGCAGCCGACCCTTTTTCACAGGAAGTAAATCATATACCGAGCTATCTCAGGGTTATGTGCTGTGCTATGCTGTACTTGAAAAAATATGTCCCTAACCCCCGGACTAAATCATTCACATGGAAGGATATAACTTTTCCCTAGACCTATCCCCACCACCTAGACCAAGTTCAAACAGTCTCGACTAAATGTGATTGCTTTGATTCTGCCATAGAGATATCAAACAGAAAGCTGGCACGGCCTTACATAACCCCACCTTCCCCCAACCTCTGTCGCACTTCCTCTGAATAAACCCTTTAAAGCAATTTTTTTTTCATTTTCTCCATTATAGATTTATCATAACAGCAACTTTTAATTCTTTCCATCAATAAGGCTATGAAATTTGATCAGTGTGCGATTATCTCCTGTTTTCGTAATTTTAGGCGGATATGAATCTTTGACCATTTTAGCCTGGACCGAGTATACCCATTTTGGATTAATGCTCAGTCTTGCTCTGACAAAGAGCTTACGCTCGAAATGTCTGCTTCTTACTTCACTTACGACAATGATTTATCATATCAACCTAGTGTTGGTTAAATCACGTGTAATTTCCAGGGTAGCTTGGGACTCATTTTACCAAACTCGTTAAGATGAAAAGCTCAGTCGAAAGAAACTCTTAAAGACATTCTTGATAATCAGGTTTGAGCGCAGGACTGCGTAAATTCTTATAACTATAACGACATAGAAAATAAAACCAAAGACAATTTTCAAACTTGAGCTCAACCATGATTAGTCTGGAATCCAATGACGTCAGAAGAATTACTTTGAACAAAACGCTATTTAGGTATTATTAGTTTCGAAGATGCAACCGGATAGAATACGTTGTGAGAACGAAAACAAATAATGTCATTATTGCAATACATTGATGCCAGAATGATACACAAGAGTTCCAGACAAAAAGGAACATGAAGAAGACTTGTACAGAGAAATGGAGAGCGGAAAAAACCTAGGTTTTAGACGTTGGACAGACACACGTATGTAGCAGAGCGGAAAACAAAATGGAGAGGACTAGTTCACAGCCCTATTTTTCACAAGAAGAGAAGGAAATAAGAAAAAAAATACCACTACGTCACCTTGGTTCAATCTTCTCTTCCGTTTCCTCAATCGTGGTTTGAACAACGATGTCAGTTGGGGCCGATAACTGTGTGAAACTTTGTGATCTCTCGCGGTGTGAACGGCTGATTTTCTTTTTTAATTTCTTTATCGCGCTGTTACATTTTCGTCCCTCCTGTGTCATCCCGTTTTTTTTCATGATATTGTCCTTGAATTTAGGGTTTAAATTGTCCAGCTCCTGCGGCTTCCAAGCAGTCTCCAGTAGCGCTTCGTCAACTTTTTCTAGACTGTTTGTTTTTATGGATTTGTTTTTGTGCTTCGGGTTCATGTCATTCAATTCCTGCGGCGTCAGAGCGTTCTCAGTCTTGTCTTTATTTCTTGATTTTAAAGTTCCTTTATTACCTAGATCTTGTTCGGCGGGACTTGCCTGTTCTTCCTCATTTGACAATTTCCTTCATTAGTTTGAAAAAAAAGATAGTCATCAAATTATATCGTTATTGTTATTACGTTTACTATTTGAAGTTAAATCAGGAAGTTATATGAAAACTTGAAGACCGTAGATGGAACGGTATGTGTGATATGGAGCCGTACATTTAGGACCAGTTTCACTTCGCTAATATGAAGTCGGGGCCAGTTAGTAACTTAGTTTTTCAAACTTATCAGAGTGAAATCGCTCTCAGGTCATGAAATTTTACCTTGATATTTAGTTCTTTTCTTTCATTTCTAATTCTAATGAAACTACTTTACTATTACTCGCATTAATGTCTTCATTTTTCAAGTTTTGTGGAAGCCCAGGCGAGCTTTAATCATGTTTTTGCAGTCTGTAAAATGGACATTAAGGCCATGCAAGTAGGTAGCGGGCATTACCTTTTCAATCTTTCATAAAAAATGGTGAGCCAGATTGCTTGCAGCCATGGACAGCTGTTTTGACCTTTTAGGGCGTCAGCAGCATGGCATAGCAAACATACAGTCTTTGGTTCCCACACAAGTCGAGTAATAAGAAATAGTACAAGCGTAATGCATGTGGGATGTGGCTAAACTGATATCATCTCCAGTATAGGTAGCACATGTGTACTAGTATCAAGTAATGCCAGTTCTTACAGCCACCAATATTGGCTACCAATGTTGCCTTAGTACCAGTTAGAAAACTGAAGTTCTAAAATTCAACGCCATAAATAAACAAGAAAACAATCTAATACAAAACCTCTTTTTACTTGGATATACCAACTACAGACTACAAACAGTTTGTATTTAGCCTTGTCAGTTAGAAAATTTTAATTTAGAAATATTTTGCATTATTTACACATGTAAATATTTGCAAAATTATAAATTTAAGAAAACATATCATTTGTGATACCAATGCAGCGTTCCTATGCAAATTGAGTCTCAAAACCTCAACTGTTGGAAGCTGGTGGGTTAATCAATGTTTTACAACAATGCTTCTACTGTAGTACAAACTTGATTACAAATATAATTAAAATTACTAACACAAACCAGTTAAGGAAAAACAAGATTTAAGTAGAGCGCTTAGAAAATTATCGTAAATTTAAAAGAATACCAATGAACTGTCTTTTGTGGTACCTGAATGTCCAAGGTCACAAGTTTTGGCCATAGCCGAGTTCGTTTAACCTTTTTGAAACTGCCCCATTTCTTTTAAAAGAGTGGGAAGGCTATTCTAGAAACTTGTCCATCAAACGGATTTCGTGTGTAGACATTTCGTTCTAACTATGGGGGCTTGCTTAACGATTATAAAGGAGTCATTCTAATCTCTCTGGCACATAAAAGCAAATATTTTTCGTATATCATATTATTGAATTGTCTTGTCAGAAAAAGACGCAATATATTTAAACAGATTATTTTAATTCTTTTTTTTTCTAGAAAGGCATAAATTCTTAGGTAACCGAAACTGAAGCAGAAATTAAAGGTAAAGTTTTTATAGTATTTTTATAACATTTTCTCTAAGTGAAAATCCATCTTTTTTGTGCGTGTGTTTTCGATTTGAAGGTATGGTAAAATTCAATTGCATACCTCAGCTATCATCATTTCATCGTTAGCGCAAATGGAAATATCAAAACAAAAACTCTGATATATATTGAGTTTACTGACGTTAACCATTAAAAGAGGAAGGTTTCTATGAAAATACAAAAGTGTTGAATATTGAAATACGAAAAATTACCTCTGTTTGTAACTCAAAAGAAAGAAATGTTTCCTTCGCCGGAAACTCAGAGGATATTTCTCAGTTTTCTCAGTTTTAATTAAGAATTAGAAAAAGTTCTCTTCCGTCTTGTTCTTCAGCGAAAATGTGCAATATTTAAACTAACTAAACAATTTTGAAGTGAAAATAAATCACGATCATTTATCCTTTTACAACATAAACATAATAACTGCATTAATTCACATTCTCGTTGCGTCATCTTATGTGTATTTGTATTTTACATTTCATCGTAAAAAATTGCGTTTGTATCTTTTGCAGTAAAATATAACAAATAACAATTTAAAACATAACACATGTTATGCAATGACATATTGTTTTTTATAATTTAGAATTATTGACAATGATTTCGAAGGCTTACAAGTTTTGAAAGCTCCTGAATTTTTCAACTTAACTTTCGAAGAAATATACTTTTTCTACCATTTCACAAAAAGTACAAAAGAAACTATATTGCTTAGCAGTATTAGTTTATAGTTAGTTTAGAACGGCGAAAATTTTGTAAGGTTCAAAACTGAACGAAATTAAAAGCGGTTTTTCAGCGTCACGAAGTTCTCTACTTCACAAATATACTTGATAATGAATACAATATCGTTTCAATACACATTCTTGACACCAAAGATAGATCTGTCTTATGAGACATGTGGATATTGAAGTTAAAAATTAACACCATTTTCCTTTGATAATAAATACAAGAAGAACGAAAACTAAACATCATGCTTGTTCTTCTGCTAGCAGTTTAAAACTAACGTCGAGCGAAAAAATTTTCACTTCAATTCAAAATTTGCGTAAGAGAAAAACGAAATTCAGAAACTGGGCTAAAACAAAATGCCAAAATGAACCTCTTGTTACTTATATTTCAAACCAACGTTAAAAATTGCGGAAGGTCTATTAATTCCGCAATAATAAAATGGATTAGAATTATTTTAATCGTCCAGAAACCGACTTTATACTCATTGTTTATAAGAGATGCGGTACAAAAATCAAATTCCGACATTTGCTTACGATTATCGTTTTGCTAATCACGATTACAATTAGAAAGTCATTTCTTTTATATTTTAACATTTTGCACCAATTATTTCTATTATAATGGCCAATATTTATCATAGCTTCAGAAAATAACATAATAAGGCGTAAAATGTTTAATAATTTTATTGCTTCTGAAAGCTTCCCTTATATTCATATTCTGAGCGAAAGTTTTTAAAAAGGATAGATTTATATCACTCAGCTGGATCCAAGCTTACGTACTCAGGAACAGATTTATCCTGTATTCTCACGCCCACATGAACCATCTGGAATTCTTGGGTAATAACTACCCACCTTAGCTACTCCTCCCTTAAACCTAAAGCTATACCTTCCCAATCTTTGTTCTAATCCTAACCCGAGGAGGGGTAGATCAGTAGTTTTGTTATAGGTTTGTGTAAACGTGTTTATCATGTTTACTCTTGTGAGGTTCGCGCAACTCTTGACATTTTTGTTTCGGCTGCAGCTATGATTTTCTTCTGTTTCCCTTACAGAATGATTTGTTTGTTATCAATAACAAAAGCTGTTAACCATAAAATAAACGCGTTGCTTTGACGAAGGGCTAATGGTCGAGACGGGGCACCTTTTTACTCTACTTAACAAAAACATTTTAAACTAAAGTTGATTAAATCAATCGAAAACAAACGACCATTGATCAAGAATTGCCCATTAACACTTGTCACACAGCATTAATAGAATTGCCCATTTCAAACGCTTTAAAAAAAGTGCTAAATGAGAGAGTGAGAAATGGATTCATTTTGAGCTTCTAGAACAATTCAGCTCCTGGTGCTTTAATTAAGCTGTGTATTGAAAGTGATTGGAGGAGGAGCTAGTCCAGGATAACAAATGACGTGTAAAAAGCTGAATCATTTGGGGCTTTTTTTGGTTTTGTTCAGCAATGCTGCATTAATGCAGGAATTTTTTTTTCTGAGCTCAAGTTTAAACCGCTCGCATTTCAAAAGACGAAACGGGTAACTTCTCTTAGTGTACTTCATTGTTGAAAAAACTGACTTACACGGCTTACCAGATGGTTTCCTTGTTGGTTAAAGAGGATAAACATTAAATATAAACACTACTAAGAATGATATTCTTTTCCAAAGCAGACCCTCCTTACAAGGTATAAATTTTAAAACGAATAGAATTTTTGTACAAAACTTTTACCTTATCGACTTTATTTCCTTGGTCGTAAAAGTTTTTTCATTTTCTTCGTTTTTCTGGGTTTCTAACTTGTTCCACGGCGGCGAAAACTTTCTTGTTTTCTCCAGAGATGAATTTATTGATAGTTTGTCTGCGGGAAAAACCTGACCACATTGTTCCGCATTTCCGTCTTTAGGTTGATGCGAGTATTCATTTCCATTTTCTGTTCTGGTTAGGTAACGTTCGTGCACAAACCCATCGTTGTTATTACACCTACAAGACACGAAGTATTAGTCTATCATCAAGAAGCAGTAATTCCCTTAGCCGTCTTACAAGGGATATCTTTAATTAAGTAATAAATATTTATTAACTCTGATGGTCTTTTTTTAAAAGCAGACGTTGCTTAAGAACACTACTGGTACGTTAGGAGCTATTAATAAGCAATACTTAGATGCAAGAAAGATGTCAATGAACATTAGTCTTATAAAAGGATGATGGGGGAGGGGGGGAGGACAAACTTGCTACTTGTCGTCCATAAAGTCGAGGACTTCTATTAGAAGTTCCATATTGAATATTTTCAAAATACGCCTAGAAATACGCAGAATTGGCATTTCAGAGAGTGTATAGTTTGCCAAAATTTCCCGTGGGAGCATGACTTGTTCTAATTTCTGACACACTGATTCTTATTCTGATTCATTTTTAAGTATCACTACTAAAGTTTCGATCTACATCTTTCCTTGTCATATATATGGACATACTTTGTTTTATCATAAAAATTAATCAAAAGCACTTATTCTATCAGCTCTAAATATCAGGGTCTGTATTGTACTTCCATCTTACATAAAAACATCAAGCTTTCAGTTATCAAAATAAAAGATTGACATTAATCCATTTTATTCATTTGTTGTTCTCAACACACAATTCCTGTACGAATCCTCTCCACAATAAATATTTCCAAGAGTTTTAGAGTCAGTTTTTTTTTATTTTTAAGTCTTGTTTCAGTTTTGCTTTCTTGCATGATAAATGTTACGTGAGGTTTAAAAGTCTGTGTATATAAGTTTCGGTAGCCATTCTTACTTTTCTGCCTTTAAATCTCTGTTTGTTCATAGACAAAAAAATACGTGTCTAAATTTTAGAGAATATTAGCAATTAGTGTTAGTACGCATGTGCTTTTTCAGTATACCCTTGACCTTCCTTCCCGTCACATCCCACAAGCATTGCACTTTTACTGGTATTGATATTCATGTCTCTGTGTCTCCCTGTGTATATATAGTGTGTGTATGTACGTGTATATGTATTCTTATATAATAAATTGTATGTTTATTCTTTATCTTCCTGCAGTGTTGTATGAACTTATACTATTTCAGGAAGTTGTTTGTGTATATATACAAATATAGATATGTAAAACTCACAGCGCTTTCCACCATCCTTCTTTATGTTTTTCTATAACTTGAAACACGGTGCCAGCCTCAAAACTGTGCTCTGTGTGTGTGATGGCAGTGTAAGAACGAGTTGCTGTATAAAATCCACCTGTCAAAGATAAAGCAGTGAAGAAATTTATATCACCCACTCGTTTATCTTTCAATTGATTTAATCTACAGAAGGATGAAGTGTTTTATCATCGCAGTAAAAAAAGTCAGCGTCCTACTCTACTTACACGTAGATAATGACAAATTTCGGAGCTAAAATCACTTGTTTTACCTACTCGCCGAATTACTTCGACAATTTAAAAAATATTATTCCTTTGTTGAAAATTTGAATTGAAAATCAATACTTATAAACCTCAGCTAAATGCATTAATTGAACTCGTTTTTTTAAAAAAGTTAGGATTGAGAGAGTTTACAGTTGTCTTCAAAGGTTCCTAACTACTTCAAAGAGAAAGTTTAACACCTCCGAAACTGGACCATACTCTAAGCACCACGAAGAAGGAACCACAGAAATCTAGGTATGATGCATTTCTTGAGAACCTGCAACTTTGTTTATTACTTACCAATTTCAAATTTTAGTTCTGCATCAGTTGGAAATGGTTTGGTGTTGTCTTTCAGGTACTTTTCTTTCATTCTGTTAAACAAAGTAAAACATGTATTGTTGTCAGCAGCGGAATGAAATTCAAACTAGATCTGAAAACTACTAGTTATAGTATTTATGCTACGCAGTCCTTGGTATATGGAAATAAATTAAAAATGTCCTAATGATGTCATAGTTTCGATTTATTTGCTTTCAAGTGGTCTTCTGAATTTATCAACCACTGAAAGAAATAAACCATTTATTTCCGTTAATGCATGATTATTATATACTGGAACACAGCATGAAGCTCTCAATCAAATCGAATGTTTCTATTTGAACACTGAAAAGTGCTCGTTTGCCAGAAAGTATTCTTAACCAATAAAACTCTAACAGTAGAGCTAGGACAATTTATTGAGTTCAAAAACGAACTGCAAGTGCAATATAAATATAAAAATAAATAGCTGACTCCGTATAAGTACTCCGCACGGCCAATATCTTGCTGTATTGCAATAATAACATTTTGCAATATCTTAGGAAATCGTTTAAAAAGACTGAAAAACCTTTACATATTTTACCCATTCATTAATGTGTTAAACCAAATGGACTCTTTAGATTGCAGTCGACCATGCTAAAAGTCTCTGGAACAATTAAAGCTGAATGTGTGGCTTTTTTGATGATTATTTCTTTGAAAAAAGACTTTTTTAAATTAAAACAAACATTGCGTTGAAAAGTCATGAGTTGACAAATGTTTGGTATAAACAAAAAAACAACATAGATTAGAATCATTATTAAACGGAACCTTGAATTATATATGCAAGACGCGCTATTTCGTGAAAAACAAACAAACTCTGATTCATCAGACAAGTATAGTTGAGAAAAATTCGATAACGATTTTGTTCTTTTGCATAACAATGCAAACCTAACTTTTGTGAAACTGATAAACTTCAATAAAATATTCATCTCACAAAATTTATTGCTTAGCATGCAAAATGAAAACTTCTTATTAATACTTATTTTATTTGTATATTTATTTATTTTTTTGTAGGATTGCGACACCTTATTCTAACATTTGCTGAAAATTCCAATTAGTTCTGGACAAAAAAAAACAAAACAAAATAGAGAACAAAAACAAGAAGATGAACAAAAAATAGGAAAATCTAAACAGGAAATCGAGTATAAAAAAAGCTCATTAGATTCTCATCCATTGCAGGAATTTTGCTGATTCATTCACCTGACCAAAAAAATCAAATAGTTTTAGGTTATATAAACTTCTGTATCGGTAACACTCTTCTGAGTTGAAATTTTATTCTATCTATGTCATTTACTTCCAAACAGTCAAAGAGTGCATATGCTTTGTATAAGAAAATAAATTACAACTTTTTTTAGACGTTTATAGAATATTAATTAATATTGACATTGATAAAGAAAATTATATCAAGAAATTCCTTCCATTGCTAATCAGTCGACATAAAGTGATTAGTTCGGAGGAGCAGTAAACTTGTGAATAACAATCAAACAAACTTACCAACTGAGAATTTTTTTTTTTTCAAAAACAATATTGTCAGTTTTTTTTTTTTTTTTGTATTTCTACCAGTCTTATAAAAGGTCAAAACTCGCACAATATAAGTATTTGATGTACGATAACATTTTATTTCATAACTCATAAAAAAGTGATTAAATTTAGTCTTAAAAAGTAGAAGAGAAGCAAATTAGTTCAAGTATTCAGTATTTAAATCATTGTCAAATATCAAAGAGTAAATCAAAAGCGTAAAATTAAAAAAAGGTTGAAAGCTTTGTCATGGTACTTGCATGCTATTTTTCGCGATGACGTAAAAAATCATTGCTGAGATATTTTTATCATCTTTCCCTTCCTTTGGCTTAAATCCTGTATCTAAAAGTATTATGGTTGTGTCAATTTTCAAGTAATTTTATAGCAGGAAATTTGCTGATTCAATCAAGTAAATAAGAAAAAATTAAACGACTGTAAGTAAGCGTTGCTTTGTGTTGAAATTTTTATTTATCTTTCTCATTCATTGGCTGGCATACTGAGTTTTAATTGGGAAGAGATAAAAACTAGGAAAGTAGTTTTCTAGCTTGTTATGGTTACATAATGTTAAGTGGAAAACAAAATCATATATCAACAAAGTGCTAACATTGCGGAAATGAGTGTAAGAAGCTGCCGCTACAAGCATTATAGTCTTTCATCAGAGCAAATACTTCATGTATGAGTGGCTATTGCTCCGAAACTAAGCTTTTACACTACTTCCGACGACGATGATTAGAACATTTCAACTTAGGTTTTTCTAAACTGTGCACTAGTCAAATGAAACCCCCTTCCCCCAGTCCCGTGACATAATGGGGTTAACAACATTGAACAAGAGTTTGTCCCCTAGGAGTGGGGGTTTAAACAATTTTCGATTTATAGATACCAGTTCCCACTTGCTTTTTGACAGCTAGTGCGTCTTATGATAATTTTTTCGAATTGGTTGAGAACTCAAGGGTGCAGGAGTGATTATAAAAGTGGGGGGGGGGGGGGCCCAGTTTTAGTTTTAGGAACAATTGGTTGTGGTCCAGATCAAAGCCCCGACCATGTCCAGGGACCGCAGAGTAAAATTTCAATTTAAAACTAGTGCATTACGTAAATGCCCATCACTTCAATATCTATTTTTTAAACCCGTTTAAGCGAAATTAGCTTAATGTTGATAAGATTTTAGGTACAAGATTAACTGAGGCAACGAATGGTGGTTCCGAACACGAATAACTAAGGTTTGGTTTAAAAATAGATATCGATTTTAAAAAGACTAAAAGATCAAAAAGCTTAAAAGGTACAAGATACGTTGAGTGTTATTCGCTCTTGCACAGTTAGTGGTATAGAAAAAAATAAATAAGATAAAAGAGACCATTTATGTTTCAGAGAAAATTTGACTCCCTGTCTACTGAAAAAGTTATGTGATTAAGTAAACGTTTCTCCAATCCACGTTTTACTTGTAAAAGTCACATTTTCATTGTCACGTTATATACGAGACAATATTGCACTCTAAAATATATATAAGCCTAGAAATACTTTTGCTGTGACGTTCCGTATGAAAATTTCCATGTCTATATTTATATATACATGTGTTACGTTCTATAGAGAAGGAAATAAAAGTAGGTCCCCCTCTCTCAGCCAAGGGGAAGGTTCATCTTCGTGTTCTTTCAAAAAAGGTTCTTCTGTCAAAGAATATGAGTCTATACGGTAACATAGAAATTTTAGCGCTCTAAAACTTCCCATTTGTATAAGAAAACGGTGAAATATCCCTTACTTCCCCCTACTCAAGGCACAGTGAACAAGGTGACACGTTACTGTTTCTCTTTTCAATAGAATGTATGCGTGATGAATGTTGAGAAGTAAGGAAATATTGTATTTAGTTACAAATTCTGCAGCTGCTTTGTTTGTTTGTTTTTTGTTTTTTTTGTTTTTTTGTTGTTTTGTTTTTGTTTTTGTTTTTGTTTTTTTTTTCGCAGTTAAACAATCAGTTGAAAGATTACGATTTAAATCGCACTTGAAAACAGTCATGTGTATAGCACGTTGCCGAAGCTTTCGACATGCACTATACAACGGATTAAATTTTTTGTACATATTGAAATTTTGATTCTCCAACTTTATCTATTATGGAAATAAATTTTCCAGTTTATCTTGTTTTACATATAGCAAACGAAATGTATTAAAAAAACTTGTATTAACTGATTTTGTAAAAAATCCACTAAAAGGCAAAAAAGGTTTAAAAACTCCCAAAATTTTCAATATGCGCGCATCCTCGAGAAAAATGTTAACCATTATGGAGAAAGATTATTTTAAGAGTCTTCGCACTCTCAACTGGATAAAAAACACCGCAAATGAAAGAAAGTCATTCCCTCGTGCCTACATTCCATTATTAAGAACCCTTGGGAACAACAATAGGCCAAATACAAGCGAAATTTGAAATGTTAATAAGTCCCCTGAAGAAGAACTACAGGCCCTGTCCACACTAATGCGTTCTCGTTTGAAAACGCATACTTTTTTATTCGTTTTCGCCTTACGTCCACACTAATACGATCGAAAACGAAGGTGTATGTCACCGAAAATGGAGGTTTTCGAAAACGTCACTGCTCACTTCAAATATACGCTCGAGCAAAGCCCAGTGCCGAAAACAAATGTTTTTTATCCGTTTTCGTGGTCTAGTGCGGACGCAAATCTTTTTATAAGTTTTCGATAAAATGAAAGCGGAGGTTTTCGAAACGTATTAGTGTGACGGCCCTAGTGCAACAGTTCGAAAACGTTGTGCACACTGATTGCATTAATACAAAAAAAGAAGTGTACTCCGTGGTTTTAAAGTGTTTGAAATGATCAGGTATTTTTTAAGAGCCTGGTGGCTTCCAGAATAGCTACTGTCCTTTTCGAAACACATCTTACAATATCTGCAAGAAAAAGAATTTGAAGTCTAAAATCTTTAAAAAAAAAATCACAACCCTATAGTATATTTTATTTTCAAAATTGATTTCGAATGAGAAAATTCGGTACCGGACGAAAATTTCAGTTTATTCGCTTCCCAAAGGTGGTATAGAGTTTTAAGATTACGACAAGGCAAAGAACTCGAACGCCAAGACCAGTTAACATATTCTTTTGTACAGTCCTTCATTTCTTCATACATAACGGGGCCTTAATAAGTGTTTGCAAACAAGTTCCCCATAAATGCGTAGACAACTGCGCTCGATTCTTGCGCCAGAATGGATTATATTAACTTTGTAAAATAACTCACCTCAAATGTCATCAAACTTTTGTTAACGGAATGGAATTGGTTGTATCTCGAAAAACAGAGTTTATTCCCCGAAAGGAGGTTGAAGCTTCTTTAAGGAAATATTAAGTTCCCCAAAGCCGGAAATTGCAAGTCTCATGGAAGATGTTTTAGGTTGCCAAATGCCGAACATAAACCATTCCGTTTTGCCGAGTTACACCTGCCGCTTTGCGGCCATCATAGCCTACTTGACAACTAAACATGGGAAATAGATCGCAAGATTCATGAATTGTCACACGGTTATAACGAAGGTCGTCGAGCTAAAATCGTTTGTAGCCGAAGTAAAAGCGAAGTTTGGCCATACAAAAATGAAAACCCGATGAGGTTCCGAAGTAAATTCGACAAGTGAACATTCTTGCAATTACTCAATCTAATTAACAGGCCGATGATATTGTGGCTACCTGCCTTCAAGTCATGATCAGTGGCAACAAAAATGGAGGAGCGCTGAGTCAAAATGTTTTTGAAAAAAGAATCTGAAATTTCCTATTATACTTTGATTAAGTAATTTTTGTTTTAACGAGCAGAAATAAAATATCATGATTACACAAAATTGCTATATTTATCAATGTAATACTTGGTTTTAAATAATTTTTACATGAGGATCCCGCTACGATTAGAAACATTATTTGTACCATTTTTAACAATCATTGAGAGCGATCGCGCCAGTTTTAGTGGATATACTTATCATCACTTGCAATACTCTAAAACTCTAAAGCTGGTTAAAGGTTAATGTAAAAATATTCTTGTGAAATTTCTTCCCTCTCAACGTGAAATTATTAGCACCTACATGGGAAATGATTTTATTGCACCCTTTTTTTTAGAGAAAAACTGATACCGGAGAAATTGCAATACTTTAATACTACGTTTACAACTGTATTTCAATGGCACTGTTAGTTAAGTGTCAAACGTCAATGCAAATTGAGTTTTGACGAATTGGTCAAATTAAGGAGGAATTTGAAAAAGATCTATAATAGGTCTAGGTTATTTTAAACTATCAACAAAAACATACTAGATAGACAGAGAAGGGAAATGAAGTGCAATGAAAACTTCAATTCATAACTTACCACTCCACACTAACTTTATTCACTTTTAAACAAACTCTCTAAAATTGTTTCTAGTAAGATTAAAGGAAGTTGTATTTGCAAAACGCAACAGCATTTAATTTTTCTGCTCATTCACTAACTCGAAGTTCGTCAACTATTTGTTTTGTCAAAATATTAGATTCTAACTGATGTCTGACTCTCAGAACATACACCTTCATTAAAATCAACGAGAATATAGTATTTGACAGAGCTAAAAATTAAAAATTTATTAAAATAAGTCACTAGAATGCGTAACTTTGGGAATAAGATACTTACATACTGCGAACTTTCGTTTGTCTTCGAATCCACTCAAATCAAGCTTGTTTCTGTTATAACTTTTGTAACGTCCATTTACATTAATTGTTGAAAAATTCTCTCGGGGTTTTAATTTCTCTACAATAAATAATGTAAGGAATGTAAACTGACTGGGAAAACATAACATAATAAACATATACCGGGCTTTAGAACACTCATCACTAACAAACACGTGTGTGATATTGCTTGGGTTCATGTGGCACTTAAGTTGATATGTGACGTCCGTTTTTCTTTTTTTTTTTCCCGCTCACTTAGGACATTGTTAAAAAGCCACTCTAGAATAAGTGTATTTTTCATCTAAAGTTATGTAGTGCGTCAAGAAAGGTATTAAGTCCTAACTTAAAGTTTCGACGTTAACATTTTTTTATAACATTATCGAAGCAAGTGTAAAGAGCGACTAGTTTCTGCTTAGGGCAAAGACAAAAAGTTTCAACCTTAAGCTGTTTAAATTAGACGTTGCAATCACCGACACACTTAAATATTTTTTTTAAAAAAACAAAACTGTTTCGTGGCCGTTTGAAAGTGCCTTCTAAATCTTTGTACAAATTTTGATTAGGAAAACAAACTGTGTATACAGCTGCTAACCTGTACTACAACATAGGTGACATATTTTTATTTATTTACTATAGCTTTCTATTCAACAGGACAAAATAGTGGACGATCATTTGTCAGTGATTCTTGTTTAAAAATAGTGTTTTTAGGTTATTAACTCGAACAGGAAGTATTATATTAATAAATGACCGACGTAACAATAAATATTCCATTTTAAGCAGGCCTTGATTTATAATGAGACTGAAATCTTGTTTTTTTCTTCAAACACTCGAAACTAGTTAGTACCTTCGGTATCTTGCTTTGCACAGGTCACGTTGCTTTCAATATCTTTTTAATTTTTAAATAAGATGGTTTCTTTATTGTTTACTGGCCTGAACGTACAAACAAAATTCTTAGTTTTATTCAAACTTTTAGATATTAATAACTTTCTTTTTTTAGACATTTGATTCAGTGAAGAACAGGACGTGAGGTTAGACACGAATCCATGTTGGTATTTTACAACCAAGACAAGCGATTGTCGAGCAAAAAATAAATAAAAGCTCTTCTCATTGCATGCTTTGTTGTGCTTTGATCCTCCTAAAAGAGTTACCCGTGAACTTCGTTTTTACAAAACAAGCCCCAAGTGGAACATTTTTTTTTCTGTTTTTTTAAGGATCTCAAGAGGTTTTGAAAGAAACTGGAATGTATGATAAACAACACTAACTACACAAAACGTGCCAAAAAACAACTGAAGACAATACTTATATTGTGTCCTTTCCATAACTTACGGGAATATCATTTTAACAATATATATATATATGTATTATTTTATTTTGATAGGTGTATGTGCTAACAACTACTTCAAAAAACACGAGTCATACAATGGACTAAAGTAGCTATCAAGATTCCAAAAAGAATTATGTAGATATAAGAAGATGGGAGAAAAAAGTTAAATAAAATGACTAGCCTTAATAAAGTGATCTAGGAAAAGAAATGAAAAAAAGATTTCAATCTAAAGATTTTTGGTTAATATCGAAAACGTGGAAGACTGCCATCTTACCAAAATATCTGAAAAAACCCCACGAAGCATGCATTTGGTCAATTATCGATAAGTTATCACTCTCGAAACATTCTTTTGTTTTTTTGTTACAAGTTAACATGTAAGAAGACGCCAATTAGATCAGAAAAAGAGCTTCATGCGGGAACTTAAACTATGTTTTCAGTTTTAAATAGTCAACTTTCCCCAGAAATGCGAATGGCCACCAGAAACGCCAAGTTATGTCGAAAATTTACTCAATTTTAAACAGACTGGTTCAAGTGTGAACTCAAAACACACTCTTAAAGCCAAAGTGTATATAAACCCTTCTTTGAATGCAGTAACTTGAATTGTCAAGTAAAGCAAAGTGATGGGCCTTTCCTGCCTGAGACCTGAGTATTGTTTTTTTTCTCTCTCAGGCTTTTGCTTGCCAGCGAAGTTATACAAAAACAGATCCCAAGCAAAACATTTTTTTGCTGTTTTTCAAGGATCTCAAGGGGTTTTGAGATAAAGCTCTCAGGAACAACAGCAACGAGTATCCTCAAGTATCCTTGAATATTCATTTAGGGAATGAATATATGGGATTTGTTAGATTTTTTTATGATAGGGACTATAATCGATGCTTGAAAAGAACACGGCCAAATCACTTAAGTTATAAGAGGACCTATCAACTTATAAGAAAACTTATCAAGATTCTAAGAGACTAACCTAAAACTTAATCTTTTCAGTGACGAGGCCAGTTACTTATTGAGATGCCGCTTTTCTTGGGTTTCTGGACGGCACAATAATCTATTTCTGGTTAATTAGCTCTCAGAAGAAGTTTGTGCTCTATTTACAAAGCGCGGTAGCTGAGTCGACTTTAGACAAAAGGTTACACAAGTGTTAATTTCTCGACTTAGTCTGGAATTGAACACGGGTCCTTGTGGTTCTCGACTTAGTCTGGAATATGAAAACGGGTCCTTGTGGTTCTCGACTTAGTCTGGAATTGAACACGGGTCCTTGTGGTTCTCGACTTAGTCTGGAATTGAACACGGGTCCTTGTGGTTCTCGACTTAGTCTGGAATATGAACGTGGGTCCTTGTGGTGAGAAAGCAAAAATGTTACTTATTGTACTAACGGCGCCAAGGAAGTGTCTACTAATCTTTTGAAAGAAGTCTTTGTTTTTTGAAAAAAGTTTTGATTTTTCCAGTCATTTGCACAAGATGACACCCAACGTGCTCCAGTTTTTAAAAAGGCTAGAAAAACGAAAATTCAAAGTTTTGAAGATGAATCTAAGGGAGCTGTCATTAATTCCACCTGGGAGGGAGCCATGCAGAAGGAAAAGTGCTTGGCCATAAAACTATTATTGAAGGTTTTGTGGAGCTATGAAAGCTTTTCAAAAAATACTGATAGGTTATCAAACCTTTTTCAAATTTTTCTGTAAATTTTAATAATTGTTTTCTTTAAAAACTAATTAAGTCAAAAGTTTTTTTAATACAGATTTTAAAAAAAACTTTCGCACTCCTCATCGCCATTTAAGCCTTAAAAAGTATTTCCAATTTGATCTGAAACTATACAACCTGTAAAAGTAATAAGCTTTAGAAATTTTCGTAAGTTCGATCTTTCACTCAGTTTTTAATTAATATAAAAAGCTTCAAGAATTCTATTTTCTCGCATAATTTATCGATATTGATTCAATTTACATAATATAGGTCCGCGAAACTAAAATTACAGTTTTGGTTGGACCTTGAAACCATAGTGCGTCTTTTGCTTTTGTAATTTGTAAATAATTACTTTTATCTCCCATTCCCCTCCCGGAAGAAATTAATAACAGCTCCCTAAAACAGGGTTGTAAATAAGATTTGAAGTTGGCAGAGATATTCTGAAAGTAGACGGCTCCAGAGGCCTCCACATAGGCTTTTTTCCCCCGCTTATCTCTGTCAATTTGAAACCGGCGAAAACGTTCAATTAGTCGGGCGATGCAATTTTCCCTTTCGTAAACGGTTGTTGCCATTTGGAACAGTCGTTGCCATTTTTGGAACAGTCGTTGCCATTTTTGAAACAGTCGTTGCCAACGTTGGCAACGACTGTTATGAA
>JAOEHV020396135.1:0-10726 GCA_025447995.2 Isaurus tuberculatus | reverse complement strand
TAGTCCATTCGGCCTGCGGCCTCATGGGCTATTGGCTTCTATCCCATTCGGGCTCGAGGGATAATTGTTAATTATACGCATGTCAACTGCACTTACGTAAGAAGATGTACCACTGACTAAAGCACAAGAAACTTTCCGTTGGCCAAATGTAGCCAGGAGAAAGCAAAGAATCATTCAAAAAATCCTTTAAATAAAGCCTTTACCGAAATGACTCTAGTTTTATTTTGTCATATATATTTATAATCTGCAGCATGCAAACTAGATGAAAATCGTCTTGAATAAAGTTTCCTTGTTGTTCGTTTTCTTACTTAAAGATTTGCAGTACTTTCGAAAACAGTCTCGTCTTAAGCGTTCGCTAACGTTGAAGTGGAGCCTTGATAAAGCTTATGTTTATTTTCTTCAACTATCCATAAACCTTGTTTAATTCCTCGTACAAACAGACATGTTTAATCACTCTAAAAAGATATATATAAAAAAGAAATATTAGATACGTATGGTGATAATCACTTAAAAATAAACTTTCAGACCACCTTTTTCTCGTCATCTTCTTCGTTTTAGTTAAACGGGGTAAGAATAATCGGGTTATTAACTAATTTATCAAATTGTAACGTTTTCACAGATTTCATTCAATGGAGAGTTCGGAACTATTTGTGATGATGGCTGGGACATCAACGATGCTCATGTAATTTGCCGAATGCTTAATCTTGGCAATGCCACGGCGTATTTCAGGAGTGCATTTTTTGGTCAAGGGAGAGGAAGAACGCTGTTGGACGATGTAGATTGCAAGGGTATGGTGATAATCACGTAGCAGAAATTCCCTTTTATTTTCATTACGGTCGTGTTTCTAGTTAAAAGGTGTTTTTAAAAAAAGTAGGATTGTTAACCTAAAAAGAAAATATTTGGAAATTTAAACTTTTGCATGCATTTAATGCCTGTTGTTGTCTTACATGCTTCATCAAAGCCACATGCTTCATCAAAGCCCAAGCCATTTTATTGGAATGGAATAGGAAGAGTCCTCGTCAAATCTTGATAAAAACATACTGTCTTTTGGCCAAACTCTCTTCATAAATTCTCGGGTAATTACTTAGAATTTGACGCGTGTATTATATTTAAAATTCTTTGGACCTCATTCAAGGCGAAATTAATATTTGGTTTTAAATTGGGGAAGTAAAAACAATTCTAATGATTTTATTTTCTGTAAATAGGTGATGAGTTATCACTTTCTAGATGTAAACACCGGGGATGGGGTGTAGAAGATTGTTCTCATGCGGAGGACGCTGGTGTGAGATGCTCCGGCCCTGACACGACTCGGAGCTGTATTATGCCAGAAGATTGTTTGGTTAATAACGGATTTTTCCTAATTGGAGATGGCCGAAATAAAACGTGTGGAAAATGTAGCTCTGATTGCGCTACGTGTGTTGAAAATGCGGAAAAGTGTACAGGTTGCGTTCCAGGTACAAATTAAGTGTTTCTTTTCAAATAGAGCTAAGTGAATAAGCAACTTAACAAATCCCGCAGAGCTTTTGACAAGAGTCTGCATTCTTAGACATGAAACAAGGTTAAGAAAAACCAGTCCAGGAAATCTGGAATATTGTCAACTGAATCTCGAAACATTCATTGGAATCCAATAACTTGAAAGGATGTAGAACCAAGAGTATAGGACCTTGAAAACAGAGTGCAAGATCAGTGTTGGATCTTGAAAACAAAGTAAAGGATCAGTATTAGAATTAGAAACCAGAGTGGATGATCAAGAAGTCAGAAGGTAGGGTCTAGAAACCAGAGTATGGGATCTACAAACGAGAGTGGACGATCTAGAAATGAGAGTGTAGGGTTTAGAAACCAAAGTATAGGATCTAGAAATTAAAGTGGAGGATCTAGAAACCAAAGTGAAGGATCTAGAAACTAGATGTACGTTCTACAATTCAGAGTGTAGATTCTAGAAACCAGTGCAGAGTCTTGAAATCAAGGCGTTTTGGCTTATGTGACATTGGATGACGCTAAGCTTTTTATGTACAACAGGCGAGTATTTAACATTGAACAATACGTGCGTGCAGAGCTGCAACCCTGGAGAATATTTAACAGTTCAAAAAGGCAAACAAGTATGCAGAAAGTGTGTCCCGGAATGCGGCGGATGCGAAGGAAATCCAAATAATTGCACTATGTGCGTCGGGTCCAAGTACCTGAAGAAAAATCGCTGTGTTTCTAAATGCGATGCTGGTGATTTGATTCTAACTGGAGTGGCGGACATTCGTCTTGCTGGAATCAACAGAGGTAATTATATTTCATTCTTTTAAAGTTTATTTCCTACTAAATCAGCGAAGGAAAACAAGAACAAATTGCATTTACCCCTTCAAACCCAAGTGTTGATCAGGCAATAAACGGGGAAGATTATCAGGTTGATTTGATTGGGTGTTCACAGTATGTTCGGTCAGTACCTTGTCAAATCAGAGATTGAAATTTTATCATTAGTAATGTTTTTTTGCGTTGTTGTTGTTGTTGTTGTGAAGAAAACGGTTACAAAACTATCATTATCACTTACGCTTTTGCGAGGCATTTGAATTTTCCAGGAAACTACTGTGTTATCCCTCTCTATAACCTGCCCTTACCAAAACCAAAGCTGGGTAGGATGAGAAGCTACAGTATGATAGTTTTTGATCCCTGAATGGAACCGTCCATTTTTCATTGGTTTTGGCCTTGCTTTATAACCGACATTTACTGTTTCTATAACCAAGGGAACGACACGTTCAAAGGTCGAGTGGAGATTCTTTACGATGGCCAATGGGGTACGGTTTGCGACGATGGATGGGATATGAACGATGCGAGAGTGGTGTGCAGACAACTGAAGTACGGCCACGCAAAACGTGCAGTGAAGTATGCGACATTTGGTCGTGGCACTGGAAAGGTTTGGATGGACGACGTGGCTTGCAACGGCTCTGAGAGTAGACTTCAAAATTGCAAAATGCTAATATCAGGTTGGTAGTCCTGACAGGTACCAACTTAATAACTACCTCATTATTTCAATTTTGAACACATATTTGACAATGGACGTCAAAAAGAAGCATTTGTCAACAACAAAGAGCGGAAAAAGTGGGGTTTAAGGAAGGAAAACCCCCTGAACACCTAAGTAACACAAAAAACGATGAGAATGCTTTGAAAGGTTTCAGTATAACTTAGCTGATTTTGAAAGCGTGTTTTACATTTCGTTGTGGTTATTAAAACCCTCTTTTCAACAACAAACACCAGTTGTACCAGGCAAACTGGCCGGAAATTAACAAACCATGGTGACTTTGACCCTGCAAATAGCAAGGGCAAGTCAATTCAGTGGATAAGGCGCAACTAAAGGTTGTACTCAAATCTAGCGCCTCTTATCACTAACCAAAAAATGAGGACATCTAACTTTTATTTGAATCTTCTTTTAAGGATTCGGAAAAGGAAATTGTGGACACGGAGAAGATGCTGGAGTGGAGTGCTCCGGTCCAGATTTTTCTCGGCGATGTGCATCAAATTGTGAAGACGGTTATTATGCGATTGCTAAGATGTGCAGGCCGTGTGCAAGTAGCTGCAAGACCTGTGAAGTTTCTTCAACAAAATGTACAGGATGTTCGGAACCGTATTTCCTTCATCAGTTTAGTAATAAATGTGTTTCAAAATGTCCGGTTGGTACCTTTGGAAAGATAGACACTAAGGAGCGTCGCTGCGAACCTTGCGATGCCAGTTGTTTGACCTGCGCAGATGGCACAAAGGGAAATATATGCAAATCTTGCTACGACAATTATGTACTGAGTAAGTAACAGTCACATCTCTTAAAGAAAGCTAGCTAAAAACATTACTGAGCCGGCGCTTATCTCCGGTCTTGTAGTGTTTAGCAGATAAGAATCTTTAACTCCGCCTGGAAAAGACACTATCCCAACACAGATTACCTCGTAAGGATCAAAAACTGAACCAGTCTTGGCAGAAAAAGTGTCACATATAAATGTTCAAATTTTGATAGAACTTGAGATCGAACCCGGAACATTTTTGCCGTAAGGCAGAGATTTGTCTTAAATATGCATTTTATGTTGTCTTGTATTTAAAACCTCAGAACCATGACTCCATAAAGTGGAAATAAAACTGACATGCTTCCAACAGCTATAGCAACGTAGTTTAGTTGTAAGAACACAGCACCGCAATATGTAATCAAAGATTAACCTATAGATTTAAATTTTAGTATTAGCAATGTACTAAAGCACCTGTTTTTCAACGATTGCTTTATCTTTTTCAGAGGGCTCCCAATGCAAGAAAAACTGTGGAGATATGACACTGTTATCAAACATCCTGAACAAACCTTCAAAGTTTCCGATGGTGCGACTAGCTAATGGCTCCAGTAAATACGAGGGTCGAGTAGAAGTACTACACGACGGAGTCTGGGGCACAGTGTGTGACGATGGATGGAGTATGACAAACGGGCATGTCGTGTGTAAAGAGCTAGGCCTTGGTCGAGCGAAGCACGTGTTTTTGGGTAGTGACAAGTTTGGCAGAGGTAGGGTTTCACAGCCACGCTTGATAATTTTGTCAACTGGAACGAGAAAACGGACTATTGGAGCCGAATAGGGAGGATTGCTCTCAATTTATCGTTTATACAAGTAACGAATACTGACAAATGGTTCATTGTTTTATTCCAGAGTAAAATCAGAAAATTTTGGATGATATTTCAACAAGAATTTCTTTATTGAAATCGTACTCTGTTATTGGTCAAAAATTATCACGTGTTTGTACAAGTACAGTAGTAGCACATGTTGCAAGGCAAACAATATTTTTGAGATTTTGTTATATGTTTTTTGTTGTTCTTTTTATTCCAAAAATGATAACGATTTTGTGGGTTAACCATCATGAGGTACTAATGACCGTGATTGAAAACATGTTTAGGTATGGGTCCAATTTGGATGGATAACGTTCAATGCCGCGGTTATGAAACATCAATCTCTCAATGCCTTCACAATGACTGGGGCGTGACTAACTGTCATCCGGGACATTACGAGGATGCTGGAGTACAATGTGATAACACAACAGTTGAAGAAATTAGCAATAACTACTGTAGACAAATCAACGATGGACCATGTGATAGCAACAGTTGTTACACTGGAGTCACGTGCATGCCCTTATTTAGCAATGTCGATAATATTGAGCCTCAGCAGTCGGTTTGCTTACAATGTCCGGATGGAACGCTTGGTGATGGAAAGACGTGCAAACGTAATTATCAGAAGTTCTACTCTACTAAAACAGATCTCATCGAAACTGAAGAGACAATGCCATTTATTTTATACATCTCCCGTAGTTACTAGAGGTTCTAACTTCTAAACGTTTTTTTTTAATTTAACATTCCAGGGAGTTTAGAGCCCAAAAATACATAAAAGATCTGGAACTTTGTTTATGCTCGTCCTTTTGAAAATCCGGATTACCTGGACTTATGTTACTTTCGGAACAAAAAATGAATTATATTTCATTTGCAACCTGGAATTTTTTTTTTGGAGGGGAGAGTAGGGGGGGGGGGGGCTAGACATTTAAAACTTCTTGTTGTCTCTTGGAAGCATTAAATTTTTTGCTTTTTTTTGAAATCCTGAAATCCCTTTTTTATTTTTTTCTCTTTCTTGGAATCTTCAAAATTTTTTCCTCAGAAAAAAAAAAAATTGTTATACAATTAGATTTCCTAACTTTTCATTTCTCATTTTTCATAGCAGTAATTTTATAAGCTAAATACAATTAGATATCGTACAAATTTATCATGAACTTGATAAAAAATTTCGAATTTTGATTTCTACTTTTAATGATCCGAAACTGTTAGCAATTTCAATCTAGATTTACATTTTCAAATAATTTTGAAGTTACTATGATCTGGAGCCGTTTTTTGCAAAGACTTTGTTTGTTGAGACTAAAATACATCAAATTATTCTCCACAGAAATTGCTTCTTCTCCTCCGGTGTTTCGTTACTACCCAGCAAACCTAACAGCCTCTGAAGGGGGAACGATTACACTTAGTTGTAGCTCAACTTCAGACCCTAGATACATCTACCCCCAATTTTCAAATTGGAAAAAGGACGGACAACCGTTGGCACCATCAAAACGAATAACGTATTCTCTGGGCAGGCTCACTATAAATAACGTGATGCTTGAAGACAGCGGTAACTACTCTTGCACATTAGAAAATACAGCTGGTTCAAGTACGAGAAGTGCAAAGGTGGTTGTAGAAGGTAAGTGCGGCCCCTAAATTTCTTCTGTTTTCGAAAGTTCAATATTAAAACCATTAAAGGAACATACATCTTTATTAAGAGATATCTACTACTTTTAAATACTTTTTAATACAAAAATTATTTATTGTTAAATCCTTTTACGAGTCTAGTGGCCCAAAGAATGCCTACCCTCATTTCAATTTAACAACAACCAAAGTAATATCTACTTTATTTTTCTCATCCTTATTTTTCAGTTCATTAACCAGAACTTTTTTTTCCGGTCATTCCCGATTTCAGAAACCTCTTTTTTCATTTAAGGTTAGACTCAATGTGAGAAAATCCTCGTTTCTGGGAAACTACTCACCCACCCTCCCTTGGGTTAGGGTTAAAGTCAAATTCAGTCGAGTCTGGTTTCTAAGGAAATACTCACCCACCCCTCCCTTGGTTTAGATTGGGAGACAATGTTAATAAATTTTGGTTTCTGGAACAAAGTTGAACGAAGGTTACTGTCACCGAAAACTGAAAAATTTCTTTTAGTAAGCCACTGTTATTCTTGCTTGAAATAAAATTTTGCAGCAGTTCAAGTGGAAACTAAAAATATAAAATAAGTTAATTCGGGACAGGTGACTGTATTCGATTATGGAACATTTTCAGGTAATGCAACAGAAACATCAGATACGTCAATTTCTTGTTTGGTTCTTAGCTGTTGCACTGAGTAAGCGAATATCAAAGCATAAAAAAGGATCGTTCTCTTGTTGTTTTGTTGGAGTAACGTATTGCTGCACAAAAAAGAATAATGCATAGAACTAAAAAAGAAGACAGAAAATACAAGTTCCTCATACATGCACTTGTCCTTCTTTGGACTCACATGAAACCGTGACTAACAACAGGGAAGATGATACGTTGGTTTTGACGTTAGATTTAGCATTATTGAAATTAACAGAAATAACTTGTATGGTTCACTCGTTAGTCTATACTTACTTACTTACGCCCATCGCCCCCTGCGGGGCATAGGCCGTCGACGAGTTTCCTCCATCTCACCCGGTTCTGAGCCCTTCTTCCCAGTTCTGTCCAGTTCCAACCATTCTCTTTGACTTCCTTTTCCAGATCTCTTCTCCAGCTATTTCTTGGGCGCCCTCGATTCCTTCTTTCCTGTGGATTCCACGGAAGGGCCTGGGGCGTGATGTTGTTTGTCGCCTTTCGCAAAGTGTGGCCCAGCCATCCCCACTTCCTTCTTCTGATTTGTATTGAAAACGGCACTTCCTCAGTCCGATGCCATAGCTCCTCATTTGTCACTTTGTCTTGCCAGCAGAGTCCAAAAATTCTTCGGAGACGATTGTTGATGAAACTTTGGATTCTGCCTTGTATTCTTATGGTCGTTCTACACGTTTGTCTATGTTTGTCTTCATTTGCTGTCGAACTCCTTTGTATTTTCATTGTACGCTGAATTTTAGCTGATAGCAATCACATTATTAAAGGTAATACGTTGTAACTTGGTTGTCCTTATTCTCATTTGTGGTTTCCCTCATCTGCACAGGACATCCTCACATCGTGGAAACGACAGCACCCAAAGCCCGGCAAGGCAAACAAGTTACTCTTGAATGCGGAGTGCAAAGTTACCCTCCAGCAAATATCACTTGGAAATTTAACAACAAAAATTTAACCAACAACGGCAAATATAAGGTAAGTGCCAAAAACAGGAGTTTAATTAAAGTTCATCTCTGACTTAGGGGCTGTTTGTTTCTGTGATATAAAATCGAATTTTATACCAGAGTGAGTTTC
Organism: Isaurus tuberculatus; assembly: GCA_025447995.2. NCBI lineage: Eukaryota > Metazoa > Cnidaria > Anthozoa > Zoantharia > Zoanthidae > Isaurus > Isaurus tuberculatus. Next base: position 2,738 of record JAOEHV020396135.1, on the reverse strand, counting down.
ACAGCAAATGAATTTCGAACTGCATTAATTTATTCACATGGCAAAATCCACCGTCTCAGTCCTTGAAATAAGCAAGCGCATGCGCATGGTTGAGGCTTTAACCTGTGCTTCGGTCTTCGTGGCCATTGTTAATACGCATGCGCTATACAAACTTCTGATTATCTTTCCAGCCGCATCCCACAAACGTTATGCTTTTGCTAAATGCTTTTATTTCTCCTGCAGATCTCTCAGGTCGACAAGACTCTCATTATTGTTAAAACGACCCTCTCAGACTCAGGAAAATATTCATGTGTAGCCACAAACAAGCTTGGGTCTACAGAATGGTTTTTTCAACTTGTTGTAGGAGGTAAGTATATCATATCTTAACATTTTGACAGACTTAACGGGTCATTTTCGCGACTACCGTGGTCTTAGTGCACATATTTAGTGTTCTTAAGATACTTAGTATACGGTTGGTGCGTACTCTGGTACTATCTCTCCGCCTTCAAACCACAACGTTGAGTGTTCGATCCCGGCTGTCCGAGATTGAACATTTCTGTTACCTTTTTTTTAGCCAAAGCTGACTCAGCTTTCAGTTCTTACGAGGTCGGTAAGAGTATTAGCGATACAAGCTCACCGGCGATGGATTAATGTCCCGACTAGGATGAGAAAAAGACCTTCAACCGCTTACCAGTACAGAGACCGGATAGAAGCGCCGTTCCTATGGGCCTTGGGTTAGCTCAGCTAACACGTGTTCTTTCTATGCTTGTGATTTTTTCTTAGTCACATATCGCAAGCATTACCATTTTACTTTATTTGATTATATTGTATGGGAGACATGTGTCTGTTCGTTAGCCTTGCCGTGCTGAAGAAGCAGAACAAGTCCGAAACAGCAATTCCAAGTCGATAATACTTAAGCCGGTTCACTGATATTTATGGTAGGTTTAACGGATAATTTAGGCGGCATGGTGCCCATTTTGAGAGCTGAAAGTATTTTATGACAGTACGTATGTGCTGTTTATACTTGTGAAAGATACGCACAATTTATGTTAGACTGTGCATCGTGAATAAATTTCTCCTTTTCTTTCGTTCAGAGATGCCCATTATCTCATCCCCTCCAAAAGAAAAGGTCGGAATGCCTGGAATGACAGCTACCTTCACATGTGCTGTGGACGCCATTCCTCCAGCTACGGTCACGTGGAAAAAAGATGGCGTTGTCCTTACTAACAGCTCACTTATAGCCGTGACGTCATCTAGTTGTGTTATTAAGAGTGTGAAACAGTCAGACATTGGATTCTATAGATGTATAGCTATGAACAAGTTTGGTGTTGTTTCAGCACAAGCTAGTCTTGTTATTAAAGGTAAGATTATATTTTAAAAAATCGGAAAGACAACCAACTTCCTTTCTTTTTTTGATTGTTCAACGTTCTCGATAAAGAAAGGTCTTATCTTGATTTACCAAAAATAATCAACAAAATGAAAAAACTCCAGTGAAGCTCTTTAACAGCATGAAACATTTTATAGACATACGACTCGTCATCTTTATCCATAACATTACTAATTATTATTATTATTATCATTATTGTCTAGATTTTTTTTATTATTATTATTTTTTAAATCTAGCAATGTATATTTAATTTATTTCCTTTTGTATTTATATGTTGACCACCCGGCCCGAATAGCTCTGCTAAATGTGGGTTGGTTAAATCATCATTCAAAAATTTTGAATCTGTTATAAAGATAACAACAACAACTTTGTTATTTTTTGCCTTCTAGGTAAACCAAAAATAGAGGAAGGACCACAGAATATTTCCGTTATTTCTGGTGCCAATGTTACATTCTACTGCCGTTTCCTGGGCTCTCCTAAGCCGACAGTTAGATGGCTGAAAAATAGAGAAGCCATTTTTGGTTCAGAGGGGATCAAAGTTTCACCATTAGGTGAACTACACATATATAAGACCACCGTGAAGGACTCTGGGGAATATACTTGTCTTGTAACAAATAAATATGGTCAAGACAAGAGTTCGGCTTATCTAGTTGTAGATGGATTTGGTAAGTTTTTGTGACGATCCGTTAATGATTGTTATCAGTATTTTGATGAGGAACACTTTAGATGATTTTTTTTGAAAAAAAATAAGTAATTTTCGACGTAGATACGCACGGCAGGCAAATGTCAGCAATCGCTTAGTTTTTTGTTCTTACAGGGCTTTAGTTCTTTTGTGTGAATAACAGAAATTCAATGACTCCACTATCAAGAGTTACAAGAAGTTTTGCTGCTGCATTTGGCCGAGCCAGAAGCCATTTACGATATGTAAAAACAGCAATTAGAGATAGCTTAAAACTGACTTCAACCCACATTACAGTTATGGTGGTGCAACTTTAAACAAAGTTTGTGCAAAAATATGTTTCAACTTACTTAAACTCTTCATTCTTATAACCCTCATTGTTACGAACACAACCATCATCATTATCATTATCATCATCATCATCTTCATCATCACAATCACTATCATCATCATTTCCATTACCATCATCATACTATTGTCATCACCATCACACTCACAATAATAATCATCATCATCATCGTCATTGTAACCACTCTAAAATCTTCATTATCAAGATTATCTCCACTACTATGACCATCATTATTATTATCAACAATTAAATTATTATTTTTTATTTTTTTATTTAACGATTAGCCACAGGCAGGTAGATTTACAATAGGACTCTAAGTCCCCTACAAGGTAAATCACCTAACC
>JAOEHV020396029.1:0-10727 GCA_025447995.2 Isaurus tuberculatus | reverse complement strand
ACACTTTGCCGGTCCAGAACCAGCCCAGTTTCGTCGGTCCCGTGTGAACGAAACGCGGTTCAGTGCCAGAATTGGACCGGTCCCAAATCGGACCGGTCTCGTGTAAACGGGGTCTCAGCCTCGGAACTAAGCAACCGAGTTGCTAATAAAAAAAAAAACAGGTGCCCTGGTTTAACAGGTTTCAAGGAAAATCTCATCCTCAAAGGAAATTGATGGAGCGATATCAAACCTGATAGCCACAATAAAACTTCTGAATTATCATGATAAGTGGGATCTGTTACAAGAATTCAAATTATGAGAAGTGCAAAGAAAACTGCTGTAAATCGTATTGCTAAACGCAGTCTTAAACCGGCACTGGTTTAAATTGATTCGGAGCTTGATAGAGAAAAATAGAGTCGGGAGGTCCAAAACAAATATATGGGACAACGAGGGCCATCACGTTTTTATATGAGAGGGTGGGGGGTTTAAAAGCTAACTGTATGGTCCGTTTTCTCCATGCTAAATTTCTCCAACGGTACAGTAGAGCTTGACAAGTGATCAAATTGAAAAAGACAAGTTGACAAAGACATTTTAATTGATGGGTTTCAAATGCAATCATTGTCTAAGGAATACTTTTTTATTGCTTTATAGAAACTTTTTTTTAAAGAATGTCAACAATCAATGCATATGCATGTTAATTAAGCAAATATCTGATGTGAGGCAAGCTGGATGAATAGCTAGTTAGGTAACAGCTATTACCGACTTCAGTAATTGTATCAGGTACATTGTACATTATTTTGTTTTCCAATTTTTCAAACGGTAATTTATAATTTATATAAATGCCACATGTGTGTATGTGTATAAAAGGGAGACCTTGAAATAATCCCTAAAAACATGAAAAAAAAATTGTAACTAAAACAGTTTGGTTTTGAAATATTTTGCTGCTTTTTGGTAACTATAATTTTCCTCCAGTCAACCCCTACCCCTTTCCCCTCTCTGTCGCCCAGTCTATAAATAAAGAGCAACCTTATTCTTGTTCGAATAATCGAGATTTGAAAGGTACTTAATATCACTATGCTGTGCAAGTATTTGGAAACACAGAAAAGAAAAAAACATCTTGTCAGTCTCAATGCTTTTCTTCTTTTTTTTGTTTGTCTTTTTTCAATATCTTGAGATTGAGTTTTGTTTTGTTTTTCTTTTTATTTTAAAGAGACTATTTTTCTTTATTTATCTATTTTACTATTTTCCTTCCTTGTATTAGTTCTTTTTGCGCCACTTCCATTTCCCGCCATTTCACAAAGCACACGTGAATTTTCCCGCCTTTTCTGCGTGCGCCCTTTCCGTACATAGTGAGAAAAATGTATTTGCAATTCAAACAGCCTTGAGAAAACATCGTGATAAGGTGGTGCTAAATTTTCATCACCGGTGGACGTTCAGCATTTCGGAAGAGCGACAAATATATCAGAAAAAGGTACGTCTCATTACATTTGAACATTTCTTGTACAGTAAATACGATTTTTAATCTTATTTCGTTAAGAAGATTCGTCATGGTAAAACTCTACAGTTACGCCGAGTTAATCAAAAAGTGCGATGAACTCTTTGAACTTGTCATCGAAATATAAAAAAATTTGAACAAGAAGCGTTTTGCTGTGTGGCTAAACGTTACTTTTAAAATTCATTTGGCTGTTAATATTTGGATAGTCAAAGAAAAGACAACGAACAATAAAAGTAGTATCATTTCTTTTCGGAAAGAACGAAGGACTGGTTGATTACAGCCAATGGATTTTGATTTGGTTAGTTATTGCTATTATATTATACAAGCAAGACGTTTACGTAAACGAGAAGCCAAAGGGTTTTAAAAGCCCTGTTTGTGGCAGGACATAGCGGTAAAATTTTCCTGTTGGGATGTTCTTACAATAAAGATTTATGTACTCCATGGTCGGTAACTGCGTACGAGTTGGTATTTGCGGTAGAATTCGCCAAAGAGAAAACAATTTACGTATGCATAATTTACAACTAAAATTAAGGAAGGAAACAAACAAGTACATTGTTACACCGCAAAACTCTTTCCCTCAGGAATTACTTAGAACTTTTTTAAAAATACTAGTAAACGTATGCTAATTCTAGCATTACTGAAGACGACCGCACGGTCGAAAACGTTTTAAGAATTTTAAAACAAAATTTAAAGTTTTAGCCTAGGATTTTAACAACAATTTTTAGAAGCAAAATATTATGACATAAAAGGGAAGTTTTATACAACTTTGTAAGTGTTCACTGTTCTACTATAAATCGATTTTTATAAAACACAAACGCTATAAAGAAGCTGTAGGCTTTTGGTTTCAATGAGGGTTTTTATGCTAGGGATGTTAAAGTCGTCTTCAGACGACTTTAATGTCTAGTATAAAAACGGGAAATAAGATAGACGCATTTAACGTCTCACGATTTTATCGTCTTCTGTGAAGTGCGTCTACCAGACGCATAAATCGGACGCACTTATGCCATTTAGCTCGTGCCCAGTGTCTTCCGAGAATAAAGCCCAGTTTTTTTCAGAAAAATTCACTGTATTTCAATAAAACCGTCTACTTTTATACGTCTCGTTTTTACACCCGACAACTTTGACATCTCAGATGTTAAATGCATCCAGACGACTTTAACGTCTCTAGAATAAAAACAGCCAATCTTGGTAAAATAGCAGAGGTGATTAATTAATTCTTGAATAGCATCAATAAAACAGACGAGAGACGGCTGACGGTAGTTTTAATTCTCCTTAAAAAGTTTTAATTACACAATCAAAAATTCGTACATCAAAGACTTCTAGCAAATCTAAAATCTAAACATTAAGTTACACAACTAAACAAAAAAGTAAAAACGTAGTCAAGATCCTTTATTAACGGCAAAATAACAAAATCTTTGCACCAGAGTTTCGCCCGTTTTCTGGGATCTCAGTTTTATAAAAGCTCTTGTCTACGTTATAACTATTTTTTTCTATAATCACACTTTTATTTTTAAAGGGTTTTCTTTAAAGCCATAAAATTGAGACACCCGTCCCGATACTCTTTTGCTGCATAGCAGCGACTTTGTTTCTCCCAATTGACCCAGTGCATACTTCCGAGTGACAGCACCGGAGGAACACTCGTTATACACGAGAAGCAGACCAATAATGGCTTGCGAAAGAATATTTTCGTGAAAAAAGACGGCACGAAGTAGCTTTTTTCTAGGGTTTTTGCATGGCATTTTAATATCTTTAATGTACCTTGATATAACTTTACCCTGTTTTTTGGGGGGGTCTCGGAAGAATCATTTTCTGCACTGAAATGCTAAATACTATACTGCTTTCTTATTTCGGCACCAAATCATGAATAAGAGATCACTAAATACCAAAGTATGGCCTGAACAGTCTGTTGCTTCTATTTATTTGCTTCTATTTAGTTCTTTTCCACAGGAATTTTAGGGCTAAATATCACTGAGCAGTAAACCCATCTCCAGCAAATCAATTAATGCAAGAACCCGTTTTGAAATACTGAAAACGTAAAGTAAAGAACATTTAAAAAAAACGAACGAGAAACTTAATTTTAAAAGGCTTAAAAAAATCAGACTGATTAAGCATTGCCTCGAACATTCTTCCGCATCACTAGAAAACTGTAAAAAGACTACTAAAAATTTGCAAAAGGATGGTATTCCCAGTTACATGGAAGTAGTGGGTTGAGGAACTTTTATTTTATCTAAAGCTTAAAATCTTTGCAGAATATCTTCTTTTAATTTTTTTCTAATTCTCCGGAACTTCTTTACAACTCGGCTATTCATCTTGAAAGCTATACTGATTCTGAACTAAGCAACTTGGGTCTTTGCAGTTTACCCCCGGAATGTTTTCAGTGGTTTTTTAATTACGTATTTTTTTTTATTTTTGCTCTCCTACAACATTTTCTACGAACTAAAAAAAGATTTCATTTCATTTTTTAATTCCTTTGCAAATTCTAGATAGTGAAATAATACAAAACAATTTTAAAAAAAAATCGGAAAATGATTTTTCAAAAACCTTTCTAGACCCGCCAAGTTAAACTAAACTCCGGTAACTACATAAAGGTCAATTTCTCCAAACAATTTTGAAAGCTGTGATACACAGGTTTAACGGATTTTTCAAGTTAAAGAAGAATAAGAAAAAGAGTATGTACATTTCTGCACAATATTAAAAATTTCAAAACAATGTCTCTGTCTTCTGACCTGCAGAAAGTTACACAAAGACGGACCTGCCTTCCTTACGCAACAAAAACAGAGCTGAAATATAAATAGGATTTAAATTTCATGTCCAGAATAGAATATTTTATATCTTTCAAGCTTTTAGTAGTGTTAGATAAACAGTAAAAAGTTAGTCAAAACTCGCAAGTGCTATGTTCTGGCTTACAATATTGGGTTTTTTAAAATTTTGTATTTTGTTCAGGTTACGAAAGGACAATTTCGTATTTTTCTTTAAGAAAACATAGAGAAATACGAGATTTACTACAACACAACGATTGTCTGATGATTGTTGCCGGTGAACTTAAATGAATTTTTTTCACACGACTGATTTGTTTCAAAGATTCATGCACAAATTCGAAAAAAGGGAAAAACATTAAACTGTTTTCAAAAAAACTTGCAACATAAGATGCCCGCCAGAAAAAGAAAATTACAAAATTTCAAAAGCCACCCTAATCTGTTGTTTCTCAGCTGAGCGAAACTTGTGGTATAGGGCTGGCCCTACAAAGAGAGGTAGCCCTCCTCCATGTAAACAAGCCCTAAGAACTTTCCTTTAAAGTACATTACGAGATAACGGAAGGAGCCCTATCTCCACAGAAAATATCGAGTTTGTGTTAACAAAAATTGAGGTAAACACTCGTTGCTTTAATTTCTGGTGACTTATGAAGTTGAGCTATCTTTAGTTTCGCAAACTAGTGAATGGCAAAGTCAAAGAGTTAAAAATTAATGCCGAATCACAACTTTGGCTGGCTTATCTTGCACAAATAAAATTTATTCATCCCGATAAATCGAAAACAATCGAATTATTAATTAAATCGATTAACAATCGAAAATAAGAAAAATTAGTATTTTTACGAAGAAACTGAGAGACTAATTATAAAATTACATGCTAATCATAAATAGCGCAAAGAATGATCAATTATAAAGCTTTTAAAGTTTGAAAAAAGGTTACTCAGCTTCACCGAAAAAACAGTAAGAGTACGTCAGCAAGATACCATAAAAAGCTTTTAGTTAAAGCTACTAATAGACTCAAAGTATGTTGAAGGCGAATGCATTTTTGATATAACAGTACAGTATAGTTTCTCAATTACAAACTCAGAAATTTATAGAAAAATCAAGTGAGCCTTGAAAGATTAACCTGAACGACGAAACGAGTCACAAAAGATAATTAAATTTCAGAAAGGCTGTTAAACTTGGAATGCTCTAGGACCTCCCAACACCCAAGGCCCTGTATGCTTTTACTAATCACTCTCACTAATAAAACTAACTCCAATAACAGAGGTTCACTATTCCACTGCCAAAAAAAAAGAGCTCTGAAGCCGAAGTATTGCTGTACTAGAATTAATTGCTATAAAAAGTAAATCAAACTAAGAGGATAAAAAATAAATAAGAACAAATAAAAGATCCATCGAATTTCTCTTGTACATAACTTTAAAAAATTATTAGGTTTTTCTAGAAATAAAATCTTATCAACCGAAATTCTATTTTCAACCTTAGAATTCCAACAGTGATTTTCCGTTTTTCAAGGTAAAACTGACTAGCTTTAACACAAACTTTGACTTGAATCCAAATTCCTTTTCTTCCTGAAAAAAAGATTTATAGGTAATCAATAAAAATTATACCAATACTGTAAAAATCCTGTTTCTATTGAGTCAAATAAATTATAGCAAGAAGTGAAGCAAGTGATGTTTACTAAAACAACTGGAAATTCTGAACTAGTGGAAGACTTGTCTTAAAAACCAAAAACAATATGGTTTAAATTGAAAAATTTGAAGGACTGGTATATTAATTTTATCACCTCAGATCTAAAAATATGAGTTGTCCTTTGCTGTGTAAATTAAAGTCAAAGATTTAAAAACTGCTTTAAGGAACTTTATACTTACAGAAATGGTTATCCTTTTCAAGTGATCATTATTTTCTAGAAAAAAAAGGGGATTGAATTAAGTTGACATGATAATTGCTACAACTGGCACAGTCTACGCAAACTTTTTTTAAAAGAATTTAGTCTCACCTCTGAGCCTGGTGATAAGCGAATACAGCCAGACGCTGTTGCTCTTCCATCAACTGTGCTTGTTGGGCATGCTCAGTAAGACTGGTGTGTGCTTGAGGTGAAACTGGTGGTATAGGTTCATTTGGATCCATCCCAGTAGAATCACTCTGTATTAAAAATTACCAGTGAGTGAGCTTAAGTTTTAAAATAAGAAATATTAACGCAAAAAAAAAACACACAAAAACTATAGTTAAGAAGGCCTAATTAAATGTGGAAAAGAAAGTAACAGCTGTGATACTTTTATGTTTCTCTCCTAAGATAAGAATGAACTTATTTATTTATTTATTTTGCTTCTCCCCAAAGAAGGGGCTGGGCAACATCCACAGATCCAAGATCCAATTACGGGGTTCCCATGGGCCTACAGTTTAAGGTCCTCATCCAAGAAAGCACGAAAGTCTAACCATTTGCAGATGTTAGAGCAAAGGCAGCACTTTCTCCTTAATTATCTTAAGACCCTAAGTGTTGGTCTGGCCGGTAATCGAACCTGAGTCTCCTGCTCTATAGATTGGCACCTTACCAACTAGGCTAACCTTGTTCACTCACGATAAGGCCCAAAAAACTTGTGAAGCAAAATGCTATGTCTTATATGTAACAAACATTTTGTATCATAATGTAAAATCTGGAATCTTAATCCTAGAAAAATGAATATGATGCATTAACCAACCTCAAGTCCTATGTAATGGTGCTGATGCTGAGCTGTTTGCTGTTGCATCATATGCCATGCAGTTTGTGGAAAGGAACTGTGCACTGGACTAGTGACATACTGAGACCCAGACAGCTGCAGCTGGCCCATTTGAGTTGCCAGCTGTGGTACAGCCCCATGTGGAAGATGACTTGCACTGATGCCATGTTCTTGAACTGAGCTTGAACTAACTCCCATCTGACTCTGGTAAGGAGTAAAGTAATTGATATTTTTTAATTTTTAAAAACTTTTAGTCAGTTCAAAACCCAACCTTCAGGGCTCATAAAGGGGTTTTGAAAGTAAAGGATGGTTTTGAAACTTGAAAATCTCTGAAAATTTACTCTGAAACTAAAAGGCTATAAAAAGGTTTTGGAATTTTACAGTGGTTTCTCTGCAGATAAACTGATATTTATTTACCTATATTTTATAATCCACAAAGGTTTCCTATTGCATTGATGTAGACAACACAACACAACACAACTACTTTGTACAACTCATAGTTATTTGAAAAATGTGACAAATGAGCAGGGCCAGGCCCAACTGGAGGACACTGTGTAACTAGTACTTACGGTCAAGTCATTGTTACACAAATGTGGGGAAAATGTAAGTTTAGCAATATAATGTGACATGTGACACTTCCTAAAATTAACTAAAAAGGCAAATCTTTATCCTCTTTGTAAATTTGAAGTGAAGGACTTTGAAAAATTTTGGAAATTAAAAGTATGGATAGTGTATGAACCCTGTCATAAACTACTGTGGTGTGTTTAAATAAATTAAGTCATTCACAAACTTACTGGAATTTGTGGCTGAAGCTGAATGTATGGATTGTGAGCTGCTGTCCATCCACCAGGAGTTTGAAACTGTTATGAGCAAAACATACAAAGTTTGAGCAAAATCAAAACCTTGTCCAACATGATCTAGGTTTCTACTAAAAACAAGAGTACACTGTAGTTATTCCAAAAGTGTTCATAAAAAAAATTTCAAAGCAACTTTAACACTGAAGTTAAATTTAAAGTATCTTTACTAACAAAATCTAAAACTTACAGGATAAGCTGTTAGTGGCAATCCTCCCTGTACATAAACTGCCTGTTAGAAACAAAAAAAATTAATTGATTGTTGTTAATATAAGATGTCATCATATACTGTTCAAAATAATTACCTTAGTTCCTTATCTGTTGCAAAAAATTATTGATACGGTAGTAATGGCATCAATGAATTTTTCCTTTCACTTCACAACCCTGTTTACCAATGTTATGCACATGAATAATAGACATTTTTCATCAGACTTTTTTTTTCAGTAGAGTATTATTACATAAAATTATGAACATGTATGCACACATTTCATACTTTAACCACCAATGCTACCATATTCCTAGCATTTTTTTATTCAGATTGATAATATTTTATATTTATTTGATGCTTCAGTTAACCATTATATAGATAATAAGAGGTTCATCTTTATTATTCTAGAATAATTTTAATTGGTCAGTTGGTTGCATAGAAACCTACAAAAAAAAAAGGTCTACAGTATGTAGACAAAATTCTACCTTCTTTAGCACAGCAAAAGCTTCTTGATTCATAGTTTTCAGTGAAGAATAATTCTTTGTTTTTCTACAATCAAGTAGTCAAATGTTCCTTTGTGCAGTTTAAAAATTATTTTCAATCCTGGTTTCAAGATTTCTGAACTACCCTCACTTCACTAAACAACGATTACAGATAGATAGCACATCCAGAACAGTTGTAAAAAGTAGCAAAGACAGAGCAATTTACCAGGATAGTTATCAAGAATAATCACTTAAATACAAAATAATATAAAACTAAATTGCAATTTTATAATCAAAACATTTTGAACATTTTACATATATCAATAAATTAATTTTAAATTGATTGAAATAGCTAACCTGACTTGGGATTAACCCCCCATGAGATGTCATTCTTACAGATGATGCTGATGATCTGCAAATGAAAGTATGCACATTAAAAATACATTTTTTATATTAAATAACAAATGGGTTACTTTTTAGGAAACGTTAGTGTCCAATAAACTTTAATATAAAAAATTTATGATTTAAAAACAACATTAACAAAAAGTCTGTACTAGAGAAATCTATACAAGTTACAAATATCATTCAAACATTTCTAAGCTGAAACTAGATTTGAGTTTACATCCCCTTACCCACTCTGTAACAAGCTAGAGTCATTAATTGAACAGGCTATGGACAAGAGAAATTCTATCCCTGTTTTCCTTTGTTGATCGGTTTCAGTATAAATTTTTTAATTCTTCTACATTATTTTCAAAAAAAAAACTCCAAATACTAACAACTTCCTATACAGTACAAACAGATATATATTAAATATCCATCTAACTTTCAGATGAGATATAAGGCAAAGTTTATGGCACTGTATAAAGTATAAAAGTTTAACAAACATTTTTTATCTTTAATAATATGGAAAGTATCATTGTCAATGAAAGTTCCAGAAGAAAATAACCTTGTGCACATCAGGGTAGGAACTTGGTTGAAAGTGACTTTTTGTGTCACTGAAACCAGTGTGATTTAATTTGAGAAAAGTTTATCAATAATTAAATCTGCTTCAATCCATTAGTTTCTAAGTACCAGTTTTCAAATTTCTATTAATCTAAAATGTGTATTTGTTCTTCATCCTCTTTAACCGACAATCAAACCATAAATATTTTTCCTGGTTTTTCTATCCACTGGAATAAGATATTCAACTAGAACTTTCCTTTACCACATTAAAAGCTACATCAACAACCACAATCTAATCCATGTTGCCACTTATGAGCTTATAAAAATTTCTCATCAATGGATGGGTTTATATGTTATTCTTTTTTGTTTTTCATGTGTCATGATAGCAGGTGTAACATAGTCAATCTCCCTTATTAATCATAAACCACAAAATAAACAATTTATGTGCTGCAAAGCCTTGGTGTCCAAGGTTCTTTAATAATATGCTTCTAAATTGGCACTTTTTAAACTGACTCACCCATTTTGTACAACTGCTGAGTCTGCATATCCCAAAACAGAGACATTCTGCTGAAATGAAATGCTAAACTGTTAAAAATAGCTACAGCTAGAGCCTCTTGCAGTTGAAAATATTATTTTTATTATAAAAATGATTGCAAGAACAAAATAAATGTTACGATACTCTTACATGAATTTGTTATACATTATTTTAAACATTTTTGCAAAACTTCATAGGAAAGAAACTAACCTCTTGTCTGCCCCTTGTCCAGTTCTGATCACCTATCAAAACAAATATTTGTCAAACAAAATCCACAGTTTTAAAGCTATTTATATCATTCCCTTTATATGTAGTTAACAATCATTCTCTGAAGTTGAGGTGAATAGTGGCAGAATAATATTCAATAGACTGATATAACGAACCTATCATTACTGGGCATCAGAACTTACACTTGGTAGTATAAACTAATGAAAACAGACAAAAAAAACCTTGAGGTTGTTGTTGTCTTTTCTTTGGTCCACCATCAGCAAACTTTACAACTAATTCTTCATCAGCACCTGCAGTATTTACCAGAATGCAAGCAAAATACTTTTAAAAACATACATATACTAATGTATTGTTCAATTCTAAATAACTCTAGGGTGAAGCATTTTTAGAAAATACAACAATTGCACATTATAGCAAAACAGAAAAGTAATAATGATGTGATAATGCATCTTCACAGTTGTAGTATCGTACTGAAAGTAAAACATGAACTCCCGCCAAACTGAAATGCCAGGCTTGGTAGCCAGGCCAACTCAC
>JAOEHV020395931.1:0-10727 GCA_025447995.2 Isaurus tuberculatus | reverse complement strand
ACATTAAATAAATTTCGTTACTTATTATTTTAATACAAGTATACTCCAGCTGTAGGAACTACATGTACTGTCATCTAATGTAAAATACACAAAATTTTCTCCCGAAAAATAAGAACAAAATAAGAACATTAGGCCTGGGCAAAATTTTACTGGTTCTTAATAAAAAAGAAAGTGTAGTCCTTTCTCTAAGCAAAAGCCCGGTTTCAATATGATCGCTGCGACCGCTTGATCGCTGAAAAATCTGTTAAGCGATCCAGCGATCAGGATCACTGGGAGAGAACCGGGATCTACCTCAGCGATCGAGATTTGTCAAAAATATTTAAAATGGCAATAACTTTTAAGCGAGTAAGCGATCCAGCGATCAAAAGTTAATTTTTAACTTGTATGAAAAGATTAGTTTTCTCGTGCTAGTCATGCAAGTAAGGGTTGATCAGGAGTTTTGGTTTTTTATACTTTCGTCTTTTAAAATGGCTATGAATCTAAATATTTCTTTTGAATGTTATGAAAAAAGTACAAAAATATGGTTGTCTCTACAACAAGTTATGAACTGTTGTAGACAAGATTCCGAGAAATTTGGCGTGAGTACCGAGGACGCTGAAAAATAATTTCAAAGTATCCGCCCTCAGTGCATAAGGCAGTCGCCGATCGAAGTGATCAGATGGAATCCAGACTGTTCGCTGGGATCGCTGATTATATTTTTCAGCAATAGTAGCGATCAAATGGAAACTAAACAGTTCGCTGGGATCGCTGATCATATTTTTCAGTGATCGTAGCGATCAGATAGAAAACAGACTGATCGCTGGATCCCTGGGATCGCTAATAATATTTTTCAGTGATCTCAGCAATTATACGGAAACCGAGCTTAAGAGCGCAACCTACTTTTGTTTGGGTTTATTCAAAATTTTTAAATATATTTAGCCAAAAGTAAATCCTGTTTCACTTTTAAATGTGAACTTCTGTCTTAAACTATGTTTGAATTAGTGTGTTAGCTTTTAATTGCAATAATAAAAATATCTAGTTTCGAGTTAATTTTTTTTAATATGAATTGAATAATATTATTTACCAAACAATTTGTAAATTTTTACCACACTGATATATAACTCAAACAGTATGTACATTGATGATAAAAATCTTTTTGAATGAGGAGATTTTAAGGGTGACAAAATTAAGAATTGCACGCAGAGCAGCATTGCGAAAATGAAAAAAAAGTTTGAACTTGGGAAATTTTTACAGAGCATGGAGAAGCCAGGGGACCGCGGATGTCTAAACAAAACTCAACGCAAATAAGAATGGTATAATCATGTAAACAAACGAATACACAAGTACAATAAAAAATGTAATTAAAAAAAATCTATCTGTTTTTCTAGGCAAGGAGACCAAATAGTATGAGATTAGGAGAATGTTGGACATTTGACGGCATAAACTTCCTGGGTTAAAATGTATGATAAATTTTAAAAATAGATCTTTGCTTTACCAACGTGTACAAACTCCTCAGGTTTACATTTTAAAATAAAATGACAAAGTTTCAACTACTGACTTCAAATATGTAAAAAATGGCAAGCAACAGAAAATAGGATATTTTCTAAGGATTTGAATGACTGGTGAGCAAGCCTTGCTGGATCTATGTAGCATTGAATTTATAGATTTTGGTTTTTCGAATCTGGATGAACGGTATACATTTAGTTGTTTGAATCAATTTGGTGGGTCGATGAAAAGGTTAGATCGATGGAACGTTGCCGGTTCTATGGGTGGGTATTTTGGTGTACCTTTGAAGGAGGTTAAAGAAATAAATCAGTGTTTCCCGAAATCGCTGGCTCCATGGATCAAAAAAGAAGTTTGGATTATTAGTTTATTGGTAGGTTGTTTGATGGACCTTTAAAAAACATTGAATATTTGGCTTAATGTTTCCATGAATCTATGGAATCATGGGTCGATAAAGTAGGAAAAATCAATTGATTGTTGGAGTATACTGGTTGCAACTTTGATAGACCGATAGAGAAGTTTGAATAAATGGATCGGTGTTTGCTTACTTTGATGGCTCCAAGGATAGAGAATAAAATCTGGATCGTTTGTTTAATTGGTTTTCGGTTCGACGGACTGATACTGATAGAAAACTTTGGAAGAATGAATCAATGTTTCCGTACGGATTGTTGGCTCCATGGAACGAGAATAAAGTTTGGATTAATTAATTGGTTGTTGTTGTTTTTAAAAAAAGATTCAACTACGAAACGAGATTTACAAAAATACAATTCTGTGCATATGAAAACCAAAATACCGTGCGGTAAAATGAGATATTCTAACCAATCAATCAACCAATAAACTTTTACTAATGTATCCAAGAAACCTGCCGAGTCCCGTAACAAATATGGGGCAAAACTAATAATCTTAATATATAAAAAATAACATGAGAAATAACTGTGACAAATAACTGTATGTAATCGATTATGTTTAATATGTGTATACTGTAAAAATTATATACTAATGCTGTAATGTTAAAAAAGCTATTACAATTTGTTAAGAAAATGTTAAAAAGTTTAAGAGATACAAAGGAGATACCCACACATCCATCATCAAAAATAAAAAATCTGTTTTTTTATGTTTTATGCATTTTATTTTTAAAACCAGATAGAAAATTAGCTGTTCCGTTTCATATGTTTGAGCACATCACTGCAAATGCTACAAAATGTACTACACTCGTTTTACCGTGTAAACAAAAGAAAAAATTGTAAACCAATCAGAAACAGTTTCAGCACAAACAGTGTCAGTCAAAGTTTTCGTATGCGCGTCGTAGCCAAATGGTACAACCTACCCGAGGCTAACCCAAGCATTGCGACTCTAATAAATGCTGCCGGCTCTTTAAGTCTCGTAATATTAAAAAAGGCGAAATAATTAAAATTATATTTTTCTTCCGAAATGACAACATTTTTAGCTCAATTTGGTTTAATTTAATACCAGTTGTGAAAACCATTCAGCTATTCACAGGTGATAAACATCGATTTTAATTGCAATGGAAATATTTCCTATCACTTTCACACTGGAGTTTAAACAAAATTTTGTGTCATTTTAATTCAACAATGACGTTTTTCGATCCGACATCATGTTTACTCTTTTTAAAAACACAAGAAAGACAGGGTAGATCGTTCCCGCGGCAGTTACTAAAGCAGGCCGCACTCTAGGCGAAAACAGCGCGGCGCTAAATCCGCCGCGAAGAATTCGCCAGGTGTGCGGAGTTAATTTTCAAGCGCAATTGCAGCTGCGGCAGCAGCGCTCAATATTAAACATGTTTGATATTTTTTTCGCCGCGCACTTTTCGCACAAAGTTTTCGCCTAGTGTGCGGACACTGAACGAACTTAGCGCTGGCGTTAATAACCTTTTGTCGTGACTACGCATGCGCAACTCGACCTAGCAATTAAAAATGGCGGCGTCCATGGAGGTTGTGAGCTAATTTTTGGCGGTAACAGCGCCCAGTGTGCGGGGAACAACACATGAGCTAAATACGCTTAAATTCTTCGCGACGAAAATAGCGCCGCGCTGTTTTCGCCTAGTGTGCGGCCTGCTTAAGCATTCAGAGTCTTTTTACGAGAGGTTGAGGCTGAATATAAGTTAAGAACATGCTAAGAAAAGCCATACGCCTGGCCGAAAGTCTTAGTAGTTGGCTTTAGCTTTCTTGGATACCCTGTCCTTATTTAAGTTACAATTTGGATTCAATCTCGTATTGTTTATTTCTCTTTGTATATGCCCTATCGAGTGCTTCCTGAAATAAATGAGAAACGGTTTGTATAATTAGGGGTAGAGGGGGGGGGGGGGAGTTGGAAGGATTGTGAGTAGATAAGTGGGTTTGCGGATTTGACCAATAACTTTGAGTGGATTTCGGATTTAGAGTAAAATTTTAATGGATCTGGGAATCAAGGCAACAGGGTGGATTGCGGATTTATCCTACTTTTGCTCGATCTTAATTCTTTTTTGAAATACTTAGAGTTGTTTTCTCACGACAGAAATTGAACAGAAATTCCAGCGGATTGGCGGAATTAGGTGTAAATTGTACTGGATTGGCAGGCTGGCATAACCTTATGCACCCCGTCCTCCTTCCCCCTTCCTAGCTCCTTCCACTAATTACAACATTCAGTAATTTAGTAAAGCTTCATTTAGAAACATGCCATTTTTTTTAGCATCATCGTGAAGTTGTTCTTTTAAAATTGTTTTTACCTTTCTGCTAATCTCTAATCGATCTCTAATAAGCCTCGCTGTTTTTATAAAGTTGTTCGTATCAAAGAAAGGTTGGAATTAAAACATGTTGAAATGTCATCGTTTTTAATAATCCACCGCCGCATTCCTGATTAGGGTTCTCCCAATACGCTTTCATTATGCAATAAGAAAGATGACTGCATGTTTAAATGTTTCTCAATAACGAATGAATTGGTTGTTTAAACGAACTAAAACCGCTTGTTTTTGCTCTTGAGCATGCAATATAACTATATTATATGGTACCATTTACATTTTCAAAGACAACTAAAACTTATATTTATTATTTTTGACGACTTGCATTAAGAGATGAAATTGAGCCTTTGAAGATCTCCACGCAGGTGGTCTTGTTTTTGCTCTTGAGCATGCAATATAACTATATTATATGGTACCATTTACATTTTCAAAGACAATTAAAACTTATTTATTATTTTTGACGACTTGCATTAAGAGATGAAATTGAGCCTTTTAAGAGTTCCACACAGGTGGTTTTAGCAATTTTTAACGAAGTTTTAACTAAAGTAAATATTGAAAATTAAAAATGTCATTTGAATTTGACATAATTTGAAGAGCTTACGGTTTTTTCTCTTATAACCATAACAACTGCAAATGATAATCTTAAATACAAAGTTTCATGACTGAAATTTAAAATAATTTATTGTTTACCGCTCTTGTTTAAAAAAGAAGTCTGTTGGAGAAAACTCACAGTATCTAAAGACCGAAACGAACGAAAACAAAAATGGCGAATGAAGAATCGCTCGAAAAGACCTTACAGCAAATGGCCATTGAACTACAGCAAAGAAGCGACTACTTGAGGGCGTTTGAATCCACATTGTTTGCAGTTATTTTTGTCTGTACAGTCGCAGGAAACCTCCTGACGGTGGTGGTGATTCGTAAGAATAAAAACCTACAAACTGTACCCAACTGTTTTGTTCTCTCTCTTGCTGTGTCCGATCTTGCAATTGCACTCATCTCTGAGCCGTTCTGTTTTGTGGTGTTGGTAGTATCAAAGTGGCCATTTGGCTATTCCTTGTGCCAATTCAACGGATTTTGCATCTTAACTCTTGGGTGTGCGTCGATACAAACAATGGCATGGACGGCAGTGAACAGGTATTATCGCGTTGTAAAGACCGTTCAATATAAGCGTGTATTCACTGCGAGAACAGTCAAGGTTATTCTTGCCTCAATTTGGGTCATTGCACTCTTGTGTCCCTTGCCATATTTTTTTTCTGGAAACGAATTTGTTTTCATTCCTGCCAAGTTTATTTGCTTCCACCATGTTAACATTACGTTCTTCACTGCTATCTGGGCGTTAGTTTATGTTGGGATTCCCGCTTGCGTGATATTTTTTTGTTACCTTCGAATCTTCCAAACAGTTAGAAACCACAACAGCAATCTTCAACAAACAAGTAGCCGTGTAAATGCTGAAGAAATTAAGATCACAAGAACATTGTTTGTCATTGTAGTAATGTTCATGTTCTGCTGGACTCCAACTCTTGTCAAAGTCTTAATCGATTCTTTCAGGGGAAGATGGTCCCTTAATCGTCCAGTATACACAACATTTACCTTTCTTGGAGTGATATCAAGTATGGTTAATCCTATTTGTTATGGAATAATGAATCCAAATTTTAGGAAAGGATATTTTAAAGTTTTACATAGTATGTTTTGTTGCAAAGGAGTTTCTCGAGACACTATTGAGATAAGACAGCAGCCTCAAAACGCAATAAGCGAAGTTGCAACACAAGGAAACAAAATCAAGCCAGGGGTTCAATCAGTCACCAAAAAAGAAATAACAGTTTCGCATAACAATGAAATAGTTAAATTTGAGATGTAGCAGCGTCAGATAGACTTGGTCAATTTGTGTGTAAACGCAATTTTCATAATCTTTTTTTTCTAGAATAGAATGAAAGGCAAAACTTTTTCGACATAATTTATACTGTTTATTTAAAAGGGTTAACAATCTGACTACATAACCAAAAACACAACGGAATTGACAACTTTATTCGGTAAGGAAGAGAACCGAGTGCAAGTAAACAGCCATCTCTTCAGTTTGCTTTACTAGCGTAGTGAAATGTTAAACTAAGACAGAGATGCTAGATAAATCTATTGGTATTGCCCCGTCATATATATTTCTCTTCATTGGCTATCGCAACTTGATTTAAAAAAACATCAAACAAACTGCGGTAAAAAAAAAAACATTATATAGAAGAATGCATGTTGTAGAATTTCAATTATATTTAACAAACGTTTCGTTTGTTACAACAAACTGAAATTTCTGTGACCGTTAAAACTGAGTTACAATAACTTTACAATAAATGAATTTTTAAAATTTAGATGTAATAAACGGCGGTGACCCACGTGCGACCTTCCTCAACTCTGTGTTGTCACAGATGTAGAAAATAGAAATAATTTCTATTCGGCTGAGCGTAGCAAAAGAGAATAGAACTATATTTCGCAAATCAAGTAACTGGTACACATTTTTTAAAATTTCGTTTTTGTATTTTCTTTAACCTAACGGAATAGAAACTCAATGAAGCAAATGGCTAAAATGTTCAACATTTCAGCAACTTAACTTCTTTAATTTCAAAAGTATAATGCACCAGTCATTTGAAATCCCCCCACCCCTCCACCCAGGGAATACCCGGGGCATTCACTTTTTCCACCTGTGCAATGCAGTGAAAGCTCTGCCCTGCGGGGCAAAAAATAAAAGTGAACTCCCCTGCTACCTTTCAAGCAGTTTATTTAGCTGATCATTTTCTAAAGTGCAATCCCCGCTCTAGTTTCCGAGATGTGGAGCCGAAGCTGTGAATTGAAGCGCTTCCCCCGACCATCAGGGAACATAATATAGGTGAAAAGGGAGTGAATACCCCGCTATGTCACCGGGTACTCCCCAGAGGAAGGGGTTTCGGGGGATTTCAAATGAATGGTGCATTAACTGATAAAATGAACTCGACGGCGCTGCCATTTAACTTTTTGATAAGGTTGCATAAATGTTTTCAAGTGGATTCAGGCGATGTGGTTGTAAAGGTTTACTAGTCAGATGATGAGGAACAAGGACATCCGTTGAACTGAAAATTAAACTCTCCTAATTGTATGTATACTCCTATCGGACGAAAATCTTAAAGGTTTATTAAAATACAGGTAACTAAATTTCAAGTCTTTAATTTTCGCACCCACTTTTTATGGCGGAACTTTAATTTCACAAAATTCTTTATTTCGAGAAAAACGCGAAAATTAAGTCTCGCAAAAATAAGTGATAATAAAAAGTAGTCATAACTTTTGTTGCTTCACAATACTTCTCAATCTTATTTTCTTTGTTCATTAGCTACCAAAATTTTTTGCTAATGAAGCAGGTTGTAAACAATGACTTCACAAAGGATTCATCTATTCCCAATGGTAGAAAACGTTAAGACTAGGTCATGCATTAAAATACGTCACAAACCGCTTATAATTTATTCAGATTTTGAAGATTTAGAAGACAGTTTGAAAAGTTTGAATTCCTTGCCGTCAAGACTTCAATGTGATTGTACAAGATCTTTTAATGCAGCCAAAGAAACGGGTGAGAGTTTTTTCTTTCGTAACATTTTAATATGTTGTTGTATTAAGCCATAGTTAGCCTAAGGAGTTGGGTGATAGAGTTTTAAATTTCGTCTGTCTTTGTGCCATATGCTCAAATTAAAATGAAGGTACCAAAATGAAGCATGGTTTTGAGTATTGCTTCTGTACCAGTAAAAAGTAAACAATAATCTTTGTAATTTGTACGGTCTTGACCGAAGCCTGTTATACTCAGGGTTGTAGTTCACCTGGAGTTCATTAATTAAAAATAACAGTTTGATAATTTTTTAAGTTATACACCGTAAAAAAATGAAGGATGCTGACGTTTTGGACTGTAGTTCTTTGTCGGAGTGATTAATTAAATAAAATCTAATCAACGAGGAAACGAAAACTAACAACAGAAATTATTGAATAGTTTTCGTTCATTTTAGTTAGATTTGACTTATAAGTAACCATGCGCTGGTTATGCCTGACGAACCGCAAGAGCGGTTGAAACGGCCGTAGCGAAATAGCAAAGAAAAACCTGACTTTGTCGCTATTATTTCAATATTTACAATACGAGACGGAAAACCCTTTTTAATATATATTATATATGTTATATATGTTATCGCGTTACATGACTCAAACTTTGATTGAACTCCACCAAAAATCGAGTACGACGTCCGAAACAAAGCGGCGCACGTGCAAATGAAAACGGCTGCAATCAGTTTTGTTGCAAAAACGCCGATTCAATAGTCATGTCAACGCCAATTTTTTGCTAGGTTTAGCAAGTGATACCATTTTTATTAAGGCTACATTAACAATTCGTGAGCAATTTTGAATATGACCCTTTCTTTCTAGATTGAATATTACAGTAAACGTTTGTCTTGATTCATATTCAAGCTCACTGGGCTAGCTAAACGTGTTTTAGGGCCCGTTCATATAGAAAAAGGTGGCCCGGGATGAAGGGATATCTCGCCTAACCGAGTTACTCGATCGGGGTGAGACAACTTTTCATACATTTCTCTGTAAAAGGCAGCAATCCGTTTATACGACGTCCCGGGATGAAGGATTGTCTCGGGTGCCAGAGATAACTCGCCTAGCCGAGGCGAGATATCCCTTCAAACCGAGATATCTTTTTCGATACACACAGTTTGTCCCTTCTACCCGGGACAACTCGAGTGTTTATGCTCAAAATGTCGCACGTTTGATTGCTTGTCCCGGGCCAGATATTTTCCATGTAAACACACGACAAAGTTGTTCCGGTTTCAAAACCTAATATAAACTACAGATCAAGTTGTCCCGGGTGGAAGGAACAACCCTTTAACCCGGGATCATATAAACAGGCCTGGGCCTTATTTATTGCGACTTACAGTGAAAGTTGAGAACAAATAACAAAAAATAAACCCATTGCATGAATACTGCAAAAGCCATCCAAACCATATGCGATCACCTGCTTTCTGCGAGCACTCACTTTTCTTTAAAACGTACTTGTAATAATGATGATAATAAATGCAATAAATTTTAATTTATTAAAATAAATTAATAAATACAAGGATAATGATAATGATAATAATAACATCTTCCCGCTAACGACTGATGGAAATTTAGAAATACTTTTTTTTACCAAGAAATTTCATTATGGTTACAGATTAACTTGTAACGATAAATATCTTTTTAGCTCGTTGAGAGCTATAGCGGTGGTTGGGAAATAGGATTTCATGGCGTAAAAATGGAAAATTTGCTATCGATTCTCGATCGTCTCAAGTTCTTCATCAGGCGCATTAATGCAATCGTTGAAAGGTCGCTCATAATGCTCTTATTCAGCTACCAATAAAATACGTTTAATCTATCACGTGATATTTTGGTGAAATGTATTACAAGGAATTTAAAACCACATAATTTGCAATATCAGATCCCCGACTCAACATCTTACTTACTTCACGAGCTCACCACAGGATGCCTTTGATTTCTGTTACAATACCACAAGCAAGGTGTAATTACCTGTTTATAGCAGTTTTTGAGTTCATAAAACAGCTGGTCAATAAATGTATAATGAACGATAAAAACTTCTGTGTAGATAAAAGAGTGTTGTTCACATTCTAACTTTTTGGATAAATTACCGTAATAGTTTGCTTCTTTTCTTGTAACAACTGAGCCTGATGGTGAAATTAGAGTTGTTTTGACTAAAAATTCAAAAAAGTGTTACTCTCTAAATCAGTTCCACCAATTCCAACTGAGGATTTCCTGAAATTTTGGTAAAAAGAAAAAAAAAAGATATGCTGTTTTGAATAATTTTCCAATACGTTAACATAAGTCATAACTGTTTCTATCCCCTCAAACTCTATCTGAGGATTGTTTTTGCTGTAGCTATAGTTTTTTTTTACATAACGGAAAGATATGTTATTTTCAATATTTTTCCGATAGAATGTTTCTGTCCCTTTCCACTAATTCCATCTGAGGATTTCCGTAGTTTTGTTTCAATAGAGTAAATATAGGGGATATTACACGGTGGCGCGAACATATATACGAAGTTTATCTTCGAGTGGAAATCTTTTTTCCACGAGAAGATAAACTTCTAATGTTCAAGCCAACGTGTAATTTTTTTTATATTACATAGATATGAGTGTTTGGAAAATAAAAAAAAAACTAGACGAAAATGATCTCCAAAAGTGGCTTTATTTTGCAAATGGTCAAAATATTACAACAGCAACAGCAAAACTGATATTTATCTTAAAATATATGTCAAAAATGTAATGTATATAAATAACGAAAAGTTTCTCTAAATTTTGCTAAAGTGTTTAAAGTCTCTTTCTCCTTCTATTTTCATTCTCCAGTTGTTCGCTAAAAGATTTGATGTATTAGTCTGTGACTTACAAATCTCGCCATTTTGACTGACTAGTGTTTTGACAACGCGCGCCGAAATGAGCGGGAAAAACAAAGGAATGAC
>JAOEHV020395833.1:0-10727 GCA_025447995.2 Isaurus tuberculatus | reverse complement strand
TCTGACTTCCAACCCTAAAATAGCTCTGGCGAAAGCCCGTGAAGTTATGGCGAATATTCCTCAAAAGTCAAGAGAGCACCGACGAAATTCGCCGTTCGCCGGCCGTTATCTGAAACCCTGATAAAGCACTATCTCGAACCTTTTGTGTTTCTGTCTACCATACTTTTAGTATTCGTCAGAGATCTTTGAAAGGCAAAACCATTGTATTGCTTAAATATAAAACAACGGCAAGAAACAGAAGAAAATAGAAAGCACTAAAAATATTAAGACGACAGGGGGGACTATACTTTCTACTATGGTTAAAACCTCGTACTTTATAGTTAAGCAGAGTGTTCACTTCTTCTTGCTTCTTGTGTAGTTTTGCATCTAGTATGTTGGCTTGTCTCTGCAAAGCTGTTTCAACAAGAAAACAGATGAAGATAACATCAAGCTACTGTTGAGCACCTATCTCAGTGCATATACGACTATTCAACGCCACAGTTTATATTTTTGGGGCAGTTGTGTAACAATTCCCTGTTCCTTGTTGCCTGCAGTAGGTCCTGCTGTTCATTTCATTTCCCCCTGCTGGTTTCCCTACTGCAAACTTTTTAAGTATGTTGGTTTCTGACTTCCTCTACTGCGTGTTCCTTCTATTTTTCCTGTTAGACAGAGGTTTTCCAATGTTTCTTTCCTTTTGGATTTAACTGCTTTACCTAAACATTGAGGCCGGTCTAGTGGTTTGAACTCTTACACCAAGGTTAGAACTCTTTAACCAAGTTTCAAACCCTGTACCTCGCATGTAGCCTAAGATTTGTCTGATCTCAATCAGACTTCCTTAACAAAATCAGCTTTTATGCCAAGATCCCAGCAATCTCCCCACTAAAGGCCGTTTTACACGAGGCAATGCTGACGATAACGAAAAATTACAAGTTGCTATGATATTATTATTATTATTAATAATTATTATTATTGTATACTAAAGAAGGCAGTGTTTGAAATTTACAGTTGCCTGTTTGCCTGTGGCAAGAAGCCTTTTGAAAGGGCAAGATATTCAATTTTCTGACTTATCATGAGTAGGACTAAGAAGGAAGAAGCACTTTCTTGTACCTTTTATGTTTCTGTCAACCATACTTTTAGTATTCATCAGAGATCTTTGAGCATTATCTAAATCTTCCTTAAATTTGCCATTCAATGTAGACATTGCACCCTACCATTCAAAACAGAATAAAAGCAATATTATTTAAATATGTGAAGCAAAGGGAAGGACTTGCTGATGTTGGTTAGGAATCATAGTTTTGGGACTGGGATCAATGCACATTTGAAGGGACTTTTAAAATCTATGACTCAATTAAGTTCAGTTCTAGAATGATAACTAATTTGTTCACTGTTTTTCATGTAAATTTTTTGCTTTAGTGAGATCAAGAAAATCATCCCTTGATTATTGCTAAAAAAAGGGGGGGGGAGTCACCTCATTGGCCAATTCTAAAAATCAACAAAAACTTTACATAATTTATTTAAATAAATTACAATTAATATGTTATGCTGAAATACATAACACATTACATTACATTTTTAAAATTTCTAAGGGTTGAGTATTTACACCCGAAATAACCATTTATAAGAGTTAACAGATCCAGTAGCTAGCTTATAAAAAGTTATAAAAGTATAATATGTGATGATCAAGGACACTAATAATTCACCCTTACAAAATGTTCCGTTAACAATCTTCTGTTATAATAATTCTTGTACTTAATATATTGAAAGCAATGGTTCTTCAACTCTTGATAAATTATTAGATTGCTGTTCCATACCCTGAATTTTTCGTACATCTGTAGTAATTCTTTCACTTCCATGTGCTAAAAATAAAAACGATATCAGAATGTGCACAACCAAAAATTAATGATAATGTGATAAAATCAGATGCTTTGTCAGTTGAGGCAGTTTGATAAATTTTTAAGTTGTACACTGTGCAAGAAAAACTGACGTTTAGGACTGTAGTCCTTTGTCTATACATAATGCCATAGTGCAACCCCACTTTAATTACTGCAGTGAGGTATGGGACACCCTTGGCAAAGGTCTCTCTAAACGCCTGCAGAAATTACAAAATAGATCTGCGAGAATAATTACACATATGAGTAATGAAACCCCCCACCAGGAAGCTTTGAACGCTCTAGGTTGGGAAACTCTTGAAATTCAAAGAACAAAGGCAAAGGCCAAATATATGTTTAGAATAGTTAATGGTATGGCACCAGTTTGTCTTACAGATCTATTTACTCGGAAACAGGACGTTACAAATTATAGCTTAAGGGGTTCCAGTACCTCGCTACAGTTACCTCTTCCTAAAACTGAGAGCGGTAAAAAAAGTTTTTCATATGATGGGGCAAAGGTCTGGAACTCCATTCTGGAGAATTTACGCAGTTGTAAATCAGTGTCCTCATTTAAGGCTGAAATTGCCACTCACAACCTATTTTAATGAATTAATTTTTTTTTTATAGAAATATTTTTATAGATTACAAAAACTAGTGTAGTATGGTATGATATTAATTTTTTAATGTAGTTTTTATCCACATGCCCCTTGTGGAAATCAGCTTAAGTTGATGGGGCTAGCGTGTATAAATAAAGTTATGATGATGATGATGATGATGAGTGTGAGTTACTAGTCATGCACCACCATCAAGAGGTTCCCAGCTGGATTTTAGATGGCAGTACCAGGGTGCTGCAATTCATGTTTTTTTCTTGAAAGGGCATTGGTCTGACTATGACAATGTTGGTCAAACAAAACAAGATCTTGGTCTGACATCATCTGAAAAAATATTCTTTTTATCCTTATTTTGCGACTTTGAGATTATCCTAACAACAAGCAAGATTCAGAAAATAGTTTGGATTTAGTTGGATACTAGCATATTTCAGTCAGCTTAAGTCCAATGTGCCTAACATAACATTACCACATCCTGCTCTGCTGAAATAATTTTATCTGCAAGAGAGATATTCTTGCTCAATCTTGTTTGCCTGTTAAGGTTCATATAATATGCACTTGCTAATTGACATATGGCAATAATGATCTTTTGAAAACACTCCTTTTAAACATTATTACAATGTAACTAATATTTAGGTCAAAAAATTGGATAAACGTTGAGATGTGAATTTACAGAATATTCCTTGGCTTAACTCAACCATCAAGGACACCTACCAGCTCCATAAATAATTGAGTTGCATTTATTTAATAGCATGTTTGCATTTCTGAATTCACACTCACTTTACTTTGCTTCATAATTACTCCACTAAATGTACAATAAACAGGCCTCTCACTGAGATTAAAAGCAGGCGTGTGAGTCTTTGCATGCTTTGCAAAATGTAGGTGTGCGATCTTTTAATAAGCACATATCTTTTGAAAACAAGACACTTGGCAAGCTTGGGTTATGTGGTACAAGTGGGAGTTTGGAAAGAATATTGTGGACATAAGGCAACTGAATAGAAAATCAAATAGAAAATGTGAAAGTTTAGGAAAATTTTAGTTCAAAATCATATCACCTTTACGGATGTAAACAAAAAAAGGTTTTAAAAAGAAACTAAGTGATTGTAGTCTAGGCCTGTGATCATTCGCATGCCTTGGACAGTTGAGGCATGTGCATGTGATCACATGCCTCCCAGTGAGAGGCCTGAATAAACTAAAAAATTTCAATAGTTTTCTCATTTTCATTATTATTATTACCATAATTATAAGAAAAAATGTAGGCTTGACTAATCTAATTTTGTTGAACACGTGACCAACAAACACTGTTTTTGGGAAAATTAAAAAAGATGGAACTTGAGCCAATGTAATTCTAATGCCATATTTCAGAACCTCAGCTTGTCGTTGTAGTTTGTAACAAGTTTGCAGTTTCTAGAGCCCCAAACACAACGAAGTTTATGTTCTTCTGAAGGAATAAACACCTCAATAAGTGTCCTTATTATATGGCAGGCTCGCTCAGCGGGCAAGATGAAGCTAATTCTGTGTTCTGATTGGTTACACGAGCGGGCAAGATAGGCCCAACTTGCCCGCTCGGGATTTTCAGTTGTAAAGTTAAATTCTTTGGCCATATAATAAATCCTTTATTGAACAAGCTAGTTCAGTCAAGATGGCTGGATATTGGCCTTTTTTTTTTTGCATTTTCATGGACCTCGACTTTGTCTCAGTCCATAATAACGCAAAAAAAGAACTTGGCCAACATCCAGCCATCTTGACCTCATGCTTGTTCAATAACGCATATATATAAATTGAAAGTTCTACAAGGCTTACAGAAACATCACAAATGTACTTATGAAAGGATACAATTCTTCTTTCCTGTCATGGTATTCTGCGATTGTCTTTTGCCTTGCCCTTATTTGCATCTGCAATGAATATAGTTACAATAGACATTAACAATTTTTAACATATGTCAATCTTTAAAAGCTTTCATAATTACTTAAATTATGTCGATAACACTGAATATTGTCTCAAATTTTAATCGGCATGTATGCCCCAATTTTCCTTTTAGTTTGGGTAGGGGGATAACATTGACGGCTGCATTATTATATGGTACTCTGGCTGTTTTTTTACAACACCTATAACCTGCAAAATCCCCAAGGACTTCACGCAGGTGGTCGGCCAGCACAGATTAAGTTCGGATATATTAAGGAAGTTGGTAGAAAAAAAGTTCCAATCCTTGATTGTTCTAGGCCAGAAATTATATTTGTAAGAGTTACAGTTTGAGTGCAGGGGAAGAAGCGTGATGGATTTGATGTCCTGGTTTTTATGACGGGTTTATGTTGGGCATGTGGCGGGATATTATTCACTGCCTCGCTACACCGTTTACCTTCATAATTGTTATCGCATTCTGCTTCCGTTGCTGCTCAGCATCATCAACCATTGGTGGTTTCTTATTCCATGGATGAACGCAAGCCGACGAGCAAGCACTCTTTTCACTCTTAGACGTTTGCGCGCTGAAAGGCCGTGAACCAACCACCGTACCAGTTTGAAATTGCAAGCTTTTGGCCGAAGAAACTGTACGTCCAGATATTGGCCGATTGAGTGGCTTCACGGCGCTAGAAAGGTCCCTTTTCATTGGCTGTTTATGCAGTGTGCTGGAAGTTGATCCTTTTTTAAGTCCTGAATAAGAAGGATTAACACTTGTTCGTTGCCAGGGTTTGTAGTCAAAGTCTACGGATATTTTCCCTTCCAGGGTCCTAAGTAGCGGATCATTCTTTAAATGATCTCTCGAATACACTGCCTTAGACGTTTTCTTTTCCACGACTTGCACATCGAGGTTTCCAGGTTTTTGATATTTTTGTTTACTTCTTCCTGGCGATGTCGCCGCCATTTTGTTTCTAAGGTCAACGTTTACTTCCCAGGATGCAACACGATAATTTTGTTCTGAGCCCGTAATACAAACCGCTGATAAGAAACAGAAAATTTTGAAGGAATGTCGAGGGTGCTTTTAAGACGGGATTTTCGGCCTTTGGTAAGTGAAATAAATTTTTTTTCCTAGGCCCTACCTCTGGATTTCGAATTAACAAAAATTTCATTTACTGGAATTCTGAAAGTTGGAATTTATGGAAACTGAATTTATATTTATGTCTGTTAAATCAGTAATTGACAAGCCAAAGTGCATAATCGAATATATTCTTTGTTCCAATGCATCTTTTATCAACAGATTCTGATACAAAGAACATCATGTAAAGTGTTATCGAATGTTATTCATATACAAGCAGAATCTGAGGGCGAAAAACACATTGCAAATGTTCTTAACTCGAAGTTCAATGCTACAACTATTGCAGTTAAAGATATATCAGGTACAGCGCTTGACTCATAGATTTTTAAATCAATCAATAAGAGTGTAATTAAATCATTTCAGTGAGATATTTTATCTAGTAGAATTTAAATCATAGTGGTCGTGTTCGTAAAAAATATTTTGTATTTTTAAAAATTTTCTGTTCAACTCTGTACGACTAGACATGACATGGATTTTATTTGATTTTATTGCAATAAATGTTTAATACTTAATTAATTAATGTCTTTTTTTTATCTCAAGGTGGTTGTGGCGCAATGTATGAAGTTTTTGTGGAAGCTGAGGAATTTAAAGGAAAGAGAACAGTACAACAGCATCGGCTTGTAACAAACGTAAGTTGACTTTAGAAGGGTTACAATTTAGTCTTTCCTGAAAGGCCTCCTGATTCATTTAGCACAGGTTGTGTACAGGTCACCGTTTTAAATCCTGTTAATGCCTCAGTTAATATTAACTCTTCTCTTTTGTAGTTATGCAAATTATTTAGAAAACTGTAAAGGTTATTTCTTATTATTGATTTACTGTATATTTGCAATGGTACAAGCTCAATCATAATAATCATTGTAGATATCAGGCCTGTACGCAGGAATTTTGCTGGGGGGGGGGTGCAAACAAAATTTTTTGGGACCAGCTTCTTCCACCCCCCAACCTCAGATACATTTTCCTCTCCTTAAAAAGGCTTGGAAAAGTAAGAGAAAAAAGATTTTTGTGCTGGACACATTGTTTTCATAAGCAAATATGTTTCATCATTATCTCAAAAGTTAATGAAAATGTGAGCTCATGGCAGAATCTAAAATGCAGAACTTATTGTATCTAACGTATATATCTATTCATTACTTTTAAGACTTTTGTGGACCTTTACAGTCATTGGGGGGGGGGTGCATGTGCACCCCACATACCCCCCTGCATATGGGCCTGGATATTGAGAGGCATAGATAGATGTCCCCTTGTTTGTCTCCCCCCCCCTCTTAGCCTCCTCCCTTCTCCCTCCCTTGTTTTTCCCCCTGCCTTACCCATCACCTCCTCCCTTGCCCTCACTTCCCTTCATTTGCCATTCTCCCTTCCTTGCCCTCCCCTCCTTCTTTAGCCCCTCCCTCCCTTGCTCCCCTTCTCTTATACTGCTCCCATCCTTTTCCTTCCTCTCCCTTGCCCTCTCCACATCCTTTCCCTCCATCTCCCTTAACCCCCTCCCTCCCTTGCTTTCCTCCTCTTTTACACCCATCCCACCTATGCCCTCTATCTTCCTTAGCCTCTCCACACTTTTGCCCTCCTCCCTCCCTTTCTCTTCCTTTGCCTTCCTTGACTTCCTCCATTTCCTTCTTTTCCGTGCCCTCCTACCTCCCTTGCTATCCCTTGCCCTTCTTTCTCTCTTAGCCTCCTCCCTCCCTTGTCCTCCTCCCTCCCTTAGCCTCCTCCCTCCCTTGTCTTCCTCCCTCCCTTGCCCACCCACCTCCCTTTCCTTCCTCCCTCCCTTACTCACCGCCCTCCCTTGTCTTCCTCCCTCCCTTGCCTTCCTCCCTCCCTTGCCCACCTCCCTCCCTTGCCTTCCTCCCTCCCTTGTCCACCTACCTCCCGTGCCTTCCTTCCTCCCTTGCCCACCTACCTCCCTTGCCTTCCTCCCTTCCTTGTCCACCTTCCTCCCTTGCCTTCCTCACTCCCTTGTCTACCTACCTCCCTCGCCTTCCTCCCTCCCTTGCCCACTGCCTTCCTCCCTCCCTTGTCCACCTACCTCCCTTGCCTTCCTCCCTTGCCCACCTACCTCCCTTGCCTTCCTCCCTCCCTTGTCCACCTACCTCCCTTGCCTTCCTTCCTCCCTTGCCCACCTACCTTCCTTGCCTTCCTCCCTCCCTAGCCAACCTACCTCCCTTGCCTTCCTCCCTCCCTTGCCCACCGCCCTCCCTTGCCTTCCTCCATCTCTAGCTCTCCCTTGCCCTCCTTCCTTTAGGCTCCTCCATCTCTTGGTCTCCCTTGCCCCTTCTTCACCCATTTAAGATAAAACACCTGAATGAAATATGTATTTATCCAAAGGCACTGGCTGCTGAAGTCAAGGAGATGCATGGCATAAGAATAACAACAAAGACTGTGGAGAATTAACAAAAAAATTCATCAATTGTGGGCACGTGCTTGATAGGTTTTACATTATGGAGACACCTGTTACTGCACGAGTTGAACAGACCCTAGATAATAACATGGAATGCAGTTTCCCAAGCGCAAATCTTCTAATGAAATGCCAGCTGTACCATTTACACTGTACCATCGGGTCTTGCTGGTGCAAACTCTTGTGTCAGTGTGTAAGAGGAAAATTAATAGTGCTTCCATAGTTATCCAGATTTTTTTCATCATTAAGAACTACTTCTTTCATCCAGTATATTTATATAATACAAAAAGTATTCACATTCAAGATAAAAGTTCCCTGTTTTCTTTTAAGTTATTCAATTTTATTTTTGACTTGTTAATACTCTTATTTTCAGTTATCCTGATATGTTACTTAGCGGTGACCCTAAAATTCCAGATATATAAGTTTAAACCAAACTGATGAAAAGGAAGTTTCTGAACTGGTTAAGAACATTAAAGTTTTTTAATAGCAGGGGTAGAAATTAACAGTCACATAGACAATTTCTAACGAAAAAGCCAGGGCGACTTGATTTTGACCAGGACCAGTGACAGGCATTTGTCAGTGGCCCTGCTAGCTACTTGGGTTTACAGGTTAATTTTCAGCCCTGCATGTGTATCATGACTTTATCCAGACTATTTGTTGTGACAACCCCTAGCTATAAATCATTAGTTTGACAAACAATAATCCAAAAATATGTGAGATTTAGAAAAATTGGGGTTGAAACTTTTATTACCATCTTCGTAAGTAGTGTATAGGAGCTGTCGCTTCAATCGTTGGCCTGTAATGAACTTAACACAACGCGTAATTTAGACAACTCGAATTCATGATTGAAATTGTTATGATCATCACCGTAAAGTACTGTAAGAATCTGACGTTTCGATCGTTAGCCTGCACTGAATTAAATAAAATGCGTAATTGAAACAACTAATGCTTGAAATGTTTTAACATCGCCCTAAGCAATGTAAAGAAGCTGAAGACGAGGCCTTTAACCTCTGAAAACTTGTCTCAGGGATATATTGTAACTAGTAATAATCAAAGATTATAGTGAATGCGTTCGACGAGCGACATGCAAAATCTTGCTTGAAACTCGCCATCGAATCCGACACGAAAAACAGCGTTTTTTTCCCCTAGAAAATATATCACTGCATATCAACCTCCTGATGTTATGGTAAATATCTCCACTCATATTTCTGCGCAACAGTTTTAAGCACAAATCAACAAACCTTCAGTCGCTCAACACCGACGTCGAAAAAACGTTACTGATCGACGTTAGGCAAATGCCATATACACGAAAACGAGGGAAATGTTACACAAATTCTCAAAAAAGCATAGCATCTAGCCGTGACGTCGAGATTAGAAAGCGTTCTCCTTCGTCGAACGCAATTATGGTCAATAAGTAATAAACTCGTTAATAAACAGCAAAGAAATGTGTAAACGCGATAAATCAATCATTGAAATACAAACGACAAACCCCTAATTATTTCTTCGTCTGTTCTTTTTCATTTACATTTTTGTACAATTTAATAAAAAGTTCATTTGTAAGACTAAAATTACGTAAACGTAATTCGTTCCGTATGCAGAAAAAACTGTTTTTCAGATTTTAAACATCGGTAAACGTTGTTAAAGTAAAGTTCTTTACGCATTTAAATGTGATGCTGCACAAGTAGATGATGGGAAAGTAATTTTCTATTAGGTGCGGTTTTTTCTCATTTCTTTAACACCTGATTCAATCTGAAAGTTTATTCTTTTCGTGAACTTTAACCTTCTTCAATTTACACAAGAGGTTCTATATTTTTAACTTTAGTTCGAAAAAAGTAAAAAACGCAACTCCAATGTAAAAAAGTACGAGTAGAGTTTAACGTCAGTTTATAAGACCCGCGAAAAATGTTCTGGTATTGGGTGTAGAAATGGAATATTTCAATTCTAGTTATTCCGTATTTCTTTGCAAAGTCAGATCAAAGGGGTCGTTTGCTAATCGCCCTCTCTCGTAGCCAGAGGCTGAATTGCCAAGGACGCAGCTCAACGAGGTCGGACCGAAGAAGCTGTGCTGCCGTTTAGGCACTCGGCCCGAGAGCACGATCCGTACATAACCTCGGAGCACAGCACCATAGCCAGATTTAATCAGCTGGAAGTCAATTTTGCTGAGGGAGGAAAACCGGAGTACCCGGAGAAAAACCCTCGGAGTCAGATTGAGATCGACAAATCTAAGCCCACATGCGGAACCCCGGAGTCGAACCCAGGTCGTAGAGGTGGGAGGCGCGAGTGATGACCGCTACGCCAACCTGACTCCCCAATTTGTTATCTACTTCTGCTGTTTTCTTTGTTATCTGCTATTCTATTGGATGTCAGGACTTTACATTAACGGTGGCCCGGTGGCCAGTAAGGACCAGTGGTGGCGCAATGGGGCCAGCAATTTTTTTTGGAAGTAAGTTTGTAAGATCTGTCTTTCATCAGAATCATGGATGGTGGCAAGCAAAAATAGCGTGCAAAAAATACACAAAACGAATGAAAGAAAGTTGGGCCAGTACATTTTTTGTTAGGCCAGTCGAATTCGAATTTTGTTGGCCCGATGGGCCACTGACTCAAAACGCTTTATGTCACGCTCTCAGGCCCATACGCAGGAAGGAATGGGGGGCTTATAGTATATATGTTAGATACAATAAGTTCGGCATTCAAGATTCCGCCGTTAGCTCACATTTTCATTAACCATTGAGATAACGATGAAACATATTTGCTTATGAAAACAATGTGTCCAGCACAAAAAACTATTTTCTCATACTTTTCCAAGCCTTTTTAAGGAGAGAAAAATTTATCCGAGGGTTTGGGGG
>JAOEHV020395633.1:0-10729 GCA_025447995.2 Isaurus tuberculatus | reverse complement strand
TTATTTATTTATTTATTTATTTGTTTGTTTATTTATTTATTTATTTATTTATTTATTTATTTATTTATTTATTTATTAATTTTTATTTTTTACTCTTAGATAACGATGCTGGCCAGATCAGTGCAGAGCCGTCGGAAACAAGTTCTGTGTCCTACTCAATAGATGGCGATGACGACAGCGTGTGGTGGGTAGATGGAGCCGCTCACGTCGATATCGAGGCATTGCGGACTCAGCTTGCTATTGCCGGGTCGAAGCAGGCACAACGCGAGATCAGGTTTGATTATTAATGATACATATTTGCTTTGCTTGCAAACAAAAATTGTGTTTCTGAAAGTCAAATGTCAGTAATCCGTTTTTAATATAATTTTCGAATGAAGCCTAATGCTTTTGCTGTCGCAGAGTTCACGCGGTCCTTGAAAGTTATTTTAAAATACTTTTCAATTTTGTCACAGGTCCTTACAAAAAGCTTGGTTTAACAAGAGTAAAAGTTCTTTTTTTAAAGTTTTTCTCAGTGTGTTTATTTCTAGCATGAGTACCCTAAAACCAGTCGAACTTTATTCATGTATTCTGTCAAACTCTATTTTACCTGATCTATAGCCGGAGACGGAGAAGTAAAAAAACATGGAAATTTTTTTCTTTCAAACTTTATATGAATGAACAACCAGTCATTCTTACTTACGGTTTGCTTAGTTGAAATAAAGAACAAAAGGTCAAAAGGTCCTTGAATTTGACAAATTAAAAGGTCAATGAAAGTCCTTGAGTTGATTTCCAGAAAAGCTGTAAGAATTCCGTCAAAGGCATTATCGTTTTGTTGTTAGGGACAGTTGTCAAAAGATGAAAAAGTCCCATTCCCCTATTTAACTCTGAGGACGACTAATTTACCAGTAGTCAAAACGTTAACTATCGTCCACACTCCTCAGGATTAGTTTAACCTGGACGATCACGCATTACGATGTACTGTTTATCCCGGGCTCAAACCATTTGTTCCGCGT
The DNA here is from genome assembly GCA_025447995.2 of Isaurus tuberculatus. NCBI lineage: Eukaryota > Metazoa > Cnidaria > Anthozoa > Zoantharia > Zoanthidae > Isaurus > Isaurus tuberculatus. Next base: position 9,737 of record JAOEHV020395633.1, on the reverse strand, counting down.
CCTCATAGTGGGCCGTTTTAAAATTGGTTTAAAACTACACAGAACACTTTTCCAAAAACTCAATTTATTTTTCTACTTAAGTAGCCGATTTGATGCTACAATCAACAGTCAACTGCAAATGAAATTTAGTTGAAGATTTAATACTTACAACGTACTTTAAAATCATAAGGAAGGAAAAGTTTAACTTAAAACTCTAATAATCAAAATTCTTACAAATTGGTGAGGCTTTATCTAGCGGAGCCGTTTGTAAACTCTATTTCATTAAATCTATTGAAAGGTTGTTTAAGCGGTGCTCCTCGTGGTTTCGTGTTAAAAAACTGTGAAAACTGAAACTTCTTTTTTCAACAAGGATCAAAGAGCACTTACAAACGGATAAGGCCTCGCACGTATATAAAAATTTAATGGCTTATGAAGGTTGTCGGCAGAAATGCACGCCTGACTGTTTTTCCATCTTAGATCAGGCCGCAAATATTTCACAACTTAAAATTAAAGAGGCTATTCACATCCTATGGGAAAAGCCCTTACTCAACCAACAACTAATTCATGTCAACCTAAAACTATCACTTTAATCATCCATTGTATTATGTTCTTTTATTAACATATTCTATTGTTTCATTTTCAATTTATATGCTATGTGCAATACTTGAACTCGTTATTCTGATGAAGGCATGAGGCATGCCGAAACATGTCAATCTCTATTAAAATAATATGGATCTACATCAAAGTTTTAATTTTTGAAACTTCTGTGTAATAAGAAACTTCCGGAGGGAGGGTAGATTGTGATCAATCATGATGATTAACACAATTTACAATCACACAACACAATGTTTACCATCGCTGTTTTTTCAGGTATCTACTGCAGGTGATGGTGGAAGCATCGTGTTACGAGTGGTGGTTATTGCTTGGCCTGGTACTCAGGGATAGCGACTCGGTCACTGAGTGTATAGAGAAAGCCGTACAAAACAAAGACTCCTCATTGGCTACCATAATGAGACTGAAAGATGGACTTGCTGCACTAGAAACGTGGGCCGAAAAAAACTGGTTTGTTCGGTTGTTTTTTTTTTACTAGGAAACAAAGTTAATTACGTGGTTTAATCAACTCTGTTAAATTCACGTGATTTAATCAACACTATGACGGCGTGATTGGCGGAGTTGGTAAGATCTCTGCCTTCCAACCACAAGGCCCCAGGTTCGATTCCCGGCTCTTCCGAAATTTGAACTTTTTTTGTGACCTTCTTTTCCGCCAAAGCTTACTCAGCTTTCCATCCTTACGAGTTCGGTAAATGAGTAGCAGCTTCGGCTGGGAGCCAACTTGCAATGGATTAGTGTCTCGTCCAGGGGGAGTCAAGGACTCTCATCCACTTAACATTACAGAAAGCGGAGATAAGCGCCGGCCCCGTGGGTCACTTTGGCTCATAAGAGGATTTAGCTAGCTTTTACATGTTGAAGATATAAATCCTTGCCGTGAGTAAAGTAGGAAGCTGACTTTTCGAGCGTTAGCCCTTAGTCAGAGCAACTGGGCTTAACGCAACTGTGACGAAGGGCTAACGCTCGACAACCTCGTTCCCAGGGTTCTCTCATGCCCGCCCTTCGGAGCGAAAGGAACCGAGAGAGAACCCTGGGAACGAGGTTGAACGCTCGAAACGTCAGCTTCTTACTTCACTCACGGCGATTATTTATTTAGTTTCTAGCACTAATCCAGGATTAGAATTTTTAAAATCCATGTTCCTGCTTTCCTACGATGTAAAAACTGATTTAAACTAAAACTTTGAGTTTGAAATGTTTTAAAAGTTTAAACTAACCAGCCATGGTTTATAGGTAACTGAGCCTAACATTTTACTACATAACTTTGACCGCATTCCTGTATTTCTCAACAGTCTGGGGTACGGGGTTTTCTTTGGTCTGCATAAGATTCACTGGCGAGTACTTGACGAGACCATTGCTAGCGCTAAGATCGTCACTACAGTGCAGAAGGACAGCGGTTCTGCCCAAGAGAGTGGAAAGCGATCGAGACACACTAGTGTCAGCAAGGAGGAAGAAAAAGCGGTTGGACTACCAGAGGAGACTGGGGTCGAGAAAGCAAGCGAAACAGAGAAAGAGGAAGAATATGAGTGTGTAATCAGCTAGCACAGCGGATATCGGTGTTAGTTATGCGCAATGAACGGATGAACCTATAAACGGCAAACTAAGGAGGGTTGAAACGGTTTTCACAAGAAAATAATCCCGATTCGCCCTATTTTTTAACAAAAAAAAATTGCAAGTTTGAGAACTTCTTTGTAACAAGAAATAGGGGAAAAAATCATCAATCATGTTTTAAATGTCATCAAATTTTAGACGTGAATTTCTTTCCTTAAAGTACAGGCAGCCCAAACTCATACTGCGAGTGGCAAAAGGCCGTCTCAAAAATAAGAGACTTTGTATGGAAATTATTTATTTCCATTCTTTCTATGGTAAAAATATTCATATTACAAAATAAAATGGAAACAAACATACCTTGAGGCTTGAGAAGTTGCTCAACGTTGTTTTTTTGGAATCAGAAGGGAGAATTTGATATGGTACGAACGATAAGTTGTATTCAATGTATATAAATATTTAATATAACCAGGAGCCCATAAGTAGGAGCGTCCAACTGCATGATACATTTAAGGCAGCGTTTTTCCTGAATGTCTGTTTTTAGAACAGACTTTACCGCGCTAATGACAGGTCAGGTGAAGTCAGACTGGGGAACCACTCGCTGTGCGTAAAGACGTTTGATAAAATATTTATTTGTTATTTGTTTATTTCATTATTATAGTCACTTTCATCAGGTTTGGTTTTCTCTCAACTAACTTCTTTGGCTTGCTAGCAAACAATCGTGAAATTTCTTGTCTACAAGCAGTTTTTTTCTGGCAGCCCGCTCGTTTGTACAACACAACTGGTCATTACTAGTAGATGGTATCGATTGAATAAGTTTTTCAACAATTGCCGTTATTCTTTCCGTTTGTTCGCAACATTGATTCGCATTTTAGTTTGATTTGATTTATGTTTTGGTTGTACGCATTTATTGACTTAGTGTTCAAACATTGATATTGCAATTCTTGTCTTGTCGTTAAAACACTAAGCTTTTTGATTACTAATACTTTCATTTTTTCAGTTTTTGTTTGAGTGACATCTTTTCTTTGGCATTTGATCTTGGTTCCGAGTGTGTTGAATTTATTGGCCTATCAGATCATTTTTAAAGGTAAACAAAAGAAAAGATCGTAGGCCAATCAGAAGCAGTTTCAGCACAGACATGTCAGTCAAAGTATTCGTATGCGCGTCGTAGCCAATCGCATCATCGAAAAGTAAATAACAAATTCAACGTCTTGTAATCCCATTCAACTGCGAGGACACTACATACAAGCTACCCGAGGTAACCCAAAGATTCCTTTGATTTTGCTTTTTAAGTCTTTTAACATCCCAACAGTGGAGACCAGTGAGTTTGGGTGCCTGTAATAACACAAAAATTAAATTAATGTGGAGTTGCATTAAGATTTTCAAAGCCAACTCTTCGCCAATTCTCGTGCAGTTGTTTTCCAAAATTCCAAAAAGGAATTAATACGAGGTTAAGCAAAATATCGTGATTTGTCAGTGGCGAGCAAATAATTAATTTGCGAGACAATGACAAATCATAATATTTTGCGACTACCAAATCCAATAATTGTTTTATCATTCGATCACTGAATTTTTTTTGTGGGAAGCGTTAACTTTTAAGCGGTATTGGATTTGGTAATCGCTAAATATTGTGATTTGTCATTGTCTCGCAAATCCTCGCCACTGACAAATCACAATATTTTGCTCAACCTCGTCCAATAATTGTTTATTATTTTACAGTTTATAATATCAGTTTTAAAATTATTAGGCACCACCGAAAAAATAATTATAAGTTTGAGTGTAGACGACGATATTTGCAGCCAGCGGTTGTGTCTCATCTGAATTTTTTGCGATTTCTTATGTTTCATTTCACTTGTCTTGCAAGCTATTCCGGAGCTTCTGCTAGAAGACTCATGTCTGTTGCTGTAAAACCTTCAATTATATTTGTTCTAGGTGGTCCTGGAGCTGGTAAGGGGACACAATGCGAAAAAATTGTTAATGTAAGTTCGCAAAGTTAAATCACATATGTAACCAGCATGTTTTATGTCGGTACCCTAACGTAATTCTGAAATTTCGGTTTTAAGTAAAGCTCAACATAGAAGAATTAATTTAAACGAAATGTAACGGTTTAAAAGACTGCTAGATAAAATGGCAAGTTATTTGTAGCGTTTTGACTTAGCTTATTCTCGTTTTGGCCAAATTCTAGCCGCTGTGAAAAATCTCAGCGTGTCCACGTCATAGAACGGTGCAGAAAAGACTTTTTCTACCCGACTTTCGCTCAAATGGAAAAAATATATTGAGATGAGGAAAATATACTGTTTTTCATTGTAGCAATAGGTTTAACTGCTAGTGTTAACTTTGCAAAATGTTTTTGCTTTTAAAAAAGTCCAAACTTTGTTTCTCCTTGGCCTCATCACACGTGCCCAAGTTTTCTCGAGAGGGCAAAATTCCCTTACTACCTCCTACGTATATTATGGAGTGCTCAGCTTCAGAATACTCCTCAAACTAAACTTGCTGTTATTTTTACTGCTCTCGCAGTCCTGTAGACAACAACTGATTAAAATTATAAACAAAATAAATAAAAAATTATTAAAATTCAATTACTAAAACTGTTGCTACTGCAGTCCTGTAGTCAGTAATTGATTAACAAAAAATAAATAATTAATATCCAAGAACTACAACTACTGCTCGGACTGCAGTTGAAATTATGGTTCTTGTAGTTTGAGAAAATAAAATTAATATTACAATTTTTTTCTTATTTAGGCTTTTCTCTTTTCAAAAAAAAACTTTTACTCTATCCCAAACCCTAAAACTAATGCACCTATCAATGTTAAGCCGCTGGGGGGAGGCCAGGCAAAGGCGGGGGTTTTGACGTAACAAGTCTGCCCGTGGCTGGGACTTTTGATCGTTCGCCGAGTCCCGGGGGTCTGAACTTTTGACCTCAGCTGTTACTAGATTCACAGGTGGCCAAATCAAAAAGTTCAAGTAGATTACGTCTTTGTACTGAATTTCCATGTTTTCTGTCTTCTAGTTGTTTAGGCAGTCGTCACAATTTTAATATAAATTAGGTGACATTTTTATATTAAACAGACATTGCATTTTGAAGTTATTGCTTTGTAGCCTTTTATTTACAACTTTTTGATGTTTAATTTGTGTTTTAAGAGACCTATGCCTTTTTCTAGAAAGAGGTGGAGAATGTGCATTCTTTTGAACAACACTAATATCCCTGGGGTGGGGAATTTGCACTCTTTTGACCAAGGTTCAATTCCCTGGGGTCAGGCATTGGAACTGAAAAGATGATCGGAGTTCAAATCCCCTGCCTTTGCCCGGCCTCCCCCCCAGCGGCTTAACATTGATAGGTGCATAACACACCCAAGCTATAACCCTGAACCTTACATTAACCCTAAAGTTAAGCCTAACTCAAAGTTGTCGACAGTTTTAATTGATTGGAAATGAACTGAATGATTACATGAAAATTTCAGAGATAATAGATTTATATAAAAGAAGTTACTTATTGCTTTGTTTTAACTTTCATATAATTTATCCAATTTGCTAATTATACATAAATTATGCATGGGGGCTGTTCATAAAGGACGTCACACTTTTTGGGCACATTTTTAGGACCCCCACACCCCCCTTACACATTGTATCACACATTGCAAACTATCCCCACAAAAAGGACATTCTACTATTAAAAAGACCCCCCCCCCACTCTGTTATCACACTGATTAGGGTAACTTTTAACTGGGATTGTCGTATTTAAGATCTAAATCATTAACACTGTAAGTATGTCCTTCTTGATGGAGGCAAATGTAAACTTGTTTATTGTAATTATAAATTATATGGATTAAGAATAACTTATAGTATACATTTACACTCAAACCAACTATCCTCATATCCTCTCGCACATTCTCAATCCACGTTTTTCTTGGCCTGCCTCTGCTCCTGTTTCCCTCAACCTCTAAGTGCATGATCTTTTCAATCCATGCGGTACCATTAGTAGAGTAGAAAGCTTATTTTACATGTGTGAGACCCTGAAAATAATGTTTAACACTTTAAGGTTTTTCAATGAAGTTTGAAGTAGACAGCCAGTTTGAGTAGAGAAGGTGATGGTATTATCCAGGGGCTGTAAGGCACCTTTTTCTAGGGGGGTCTGGGGGCATGTTCCCCCAGAAAAATTTGAAATCTGGAAGCTCTGAAATGCTATTTCCAGCGTTCTTGGCATCAAATTGTGTACAAAAATAAGGACGGTTTCTTATCACCAACAACATTTTTTTTGTTTATTTTTACAATCATACTAGTATCTTTAATTACTTCAATTTCGGGAAAAAGTAGCCGACGCCTCTGATTGAAGTAACTGACACTCTTCATTGGATGTCTGTGCTTATTGAAAGCACTGCACTTTAGTGATGCAAATAGAGAAAATTAGAAAATACCTTGAAACACCAGCTTCTAATACAGTGTTGATTTAACAACTCAACCTAGAGATACAACTATCACCAGTTTTAATTATTTGCCGACAAAATTCAACAGGTTTTTTTAAAAACTTGTTGAATCACAGAAACCTTTCTTTGTCTGGGTTGTTCAATTTCAAAGTAATTATTGGTACTTATTGATGGACTATAATTCTTTGATGTGGCAGGAGTTTGGCTATGTTCATCTTTCTGCTGGTGATCTTTTGCGAGCTGAAAGAGCAAGTGGATCAAAGGATGGAGATCTTATTGAATCATTCATTAGAGAGGGAAAAATTGTCCCAGTGGAAATAACAATAAGTCTAATTGAAAAGGTAATTGATCAATAAATGTTTATGGTATTAAGAGTGAAGTTAAATTAATCCTACAGTACTCTGAAAATCGTATACATTTTGGCTGAAGTGGAATTCATCTTCTTGTGATGTCTTTTTGAACAGTTTTCTCTAAGTTAAGGATATCTGTTGGAGAAAGACCTCACAAGAGATTTAAACTACTTTAACTAGCATAGCTTTTGAGAACTGAGTACTATATTTACCTAATATCTTTAAACATTAGTCCATGGTTAAATGTTCTGTGTATTGAAGGTAGCCAGGTCAGTTTGGAAGAGTACAACCTATGGCTTGTAAAAGATCATTAAAGTTCGGGACCATTCCCCCAGACTCCCCTAGTTTTGAGGACCTTTGGTGCTCAAATTTTTACAGGGTTTTCAATAAGAATCAGAGTAGGTTGCAAAACCAGAAAGTAGGCAGCTTAAGATCAACTTGCAAAAAAATGCAAGGTTATCAGGATCACTGTTCGGATTGTCACGAACAATCACACACAACAGCACTAGAATTATTTAAGATAGATGCAAGTTTTTTGGTGTTTTCCATTTTAAATCTTGGGAAATGGTAAAGATTTTTTTGCTGTGAATGTTTCTTGATTTATTTTTATTATATGGATATTTTTTCTGTCAAAGTGGGTGGTGGATTTAAGTGAAATAGCCAGTGAATTTCGCCAGCTGCCGGCTCTTATTGAAAACCCTGTTTTTAAAGTATCATTCATACATATTCAATATTACATACTACACTCCTGTCTCCACCAAGGTTAATTCAGTTTTCTATCTACAAGTCTACAAAGTGACTACCAGCCTTGGCTGAGAAACACCCTGTAAGTGACAGATTATTGTCCTATTTTGGACTCTTATTAACACTACAGGGTTATGGAAATGAGCCATTTTGTGGTAAAGGGGTTAGCTAGCTAAGCTTATTTGTCAATAAAAGTATTTTTATGTGTAAATTATAGGCAATGCATAAGAATTCTGTCAAGAAGTTTGTAATAGATGGATTTCCAAGGAATGAAGATAACTTGAGTGGCTTCAACAAGAGGATGGAGGGCAAAGCTGATGTGAAGTGTGTTCTTTTCTTTGATTGCCCTGAAGATGTGAGTAATATTCTGTATTAGTATATACCTGCTCGGCTACGCGCGATTTGATTGGTTTAGAAATAGTAAATTTGAGACAATATTTACCTCCGAAATAGTAAAATAATAGTGACAAAAGAAAATGGCGAAGGTAAGGATAGTGGCTTAATGAATATCTACCTCGCGCCTTTGGTGCTCAGTAGATATTCTGCCACTATCCACCTCAATTGAAATAGAATAAGTGTTAATTATATGCTTATTCAAACTTATTTTTATTTATTAGCTACTTTCATTTTATAATAATAAATGAGTCATTATTATAAAAGAGTACAAGAGGACTGCCCTCTTCATTCTTATTATAACCTTGATCCTAAATGAAAGGTCATGGTAAATCTTTTCAAAGAACTGCATAAAATTAATGAAATACTTATTATAAAATGAGTCTACTTATTGTTGAAAACTTTCAGGAATGTATCAGAAGAATATTGGAAAGAGGTAAAGCAAGTGGAAGGTCTGATGATAATATGGAAAGTCTGAAAAAGAGGTAAGAAATTTAAAATAATGGGTATAAACTTATCAAATCACATTTTTTTCAGGATTTTGACAAGTGCTATGAGGCCAGTTAGATGTGTTTTTCAGACACTTTTACCAGCCCACAGCCAAAGTAGCCAGTAAAAGCAGGCTAATCGACATTAATTTCACACACCAGAATGATTATACAACTTGAGCAACATTACACAAATTTTTGTTTTTGATGTTAAGAGGGGTTGAAATCAAAAGGTTGTTATGGCTTAATTTATTCCAACATTACTGTCATTACATTGCTGTCCCTATCCAGGTTTAAGACATACTACAATGACACTATGCCCATCATCAAGCATTATGAAGAGAAGGGGCTTGTAAAACAGATTGAAGCACTAAGAGCACCCAGTGAGGTAAGATTTTTAAGTTTCTTGTTTTGGCCTAAGTAAAGAAATCTAATAAAATCTTCGCCTGTTTTTTGCCTGTTGGTTGGCACAGTTGGTAAGATCTCTTCCTTCTAATCACAAGGTCCCAGGTTCAATTCCTCGGCTGTGCCAAAATTTGAACATTTATGTGATCTCTTCTTTTCTGCCAAAGCTTACTCAGTTTTCCATCCTTATGAGGTCGGTAAATGAGTACCAGCTTCAGCTGGGAGCTAACCTGCAATGGATTAGTGTCCCGTCCAGGGGGAACCAAGGACTCTCATCTGCTTAAAATTACAGAAACCAGAGATAAGCACCGGCTCCAATGGGCCACGAGGCTTGGAAAAGGATTTGGCTTTAGCTGTTTTTTGTTCACAAGGGCTAATAAGGTTGCTACTATAGTCATTACTATTTTTTTTGGTAGAATAAAGGGTTAATGCGTTAGGGAAGTCAGTTGGCTTAGTGGTTATCACTCAGGTCTCCCGCCACTACAGACCCAATTTCGAATCTTAGGGTTTGCATGTGGGCTGAGATCTATTGATTTTAATCTGACTCCAAGAGTTTTCTCCGGGATCTCCGGTTTTCCTCCCTCCACAGAATCAACTTTCATGTCAAAATCTGTGCCATTGATCACTTAAACATGAGCCTCTGGCTCGGGAAATTGGACAACTACTCCCTGCACGTAAAGACGTCAAATAAAGTATTTCTTTCCTCCCTGCCTCCCTCCCTCCTTCCCTTCCTTCCTTCCTTCCTTCCTTCCTTCCTTCCTTCCTTCCTTCCTTCCTTCCTTCCTCCCTCCCTTCCTCCC
>JAOEHV020395530.1:0-10733 GCA_025447995.2 Isaurus tuberculatus | reverse complement strand
GTAGTAGTAGTAGTAGTAGTAGTAGTAGTAGTAGTAGTAGTAGTAGTAGTAGTAATAGTAGTAGTAGTATAGTAGTAAATGTAATGGTCAGTTGTAGCATTAGTAGTTACAGTGATAATGCTATAAATAGTTACTGTGAGGATGATAAAGTTGGAATTTTGTGTCAAACTTTTAAACTACATTGTTCTTACACTTTTCAAATATTCCGACCAAACCTCTCCTTAATGCTCTTGTATTTATGTGGAGGGAAGCAACTAGAGTAGATCAAATTCGTAAATAGGTTTCTTACCCGTGTCGGAAACCGTCCCTAAATTCGCCTACATACTGACGACCATCTGGCCACTGCAGCTCTCCGCTGAAACAGAAATCTTCATATCAACAAACAACCTTGCAAGATACTAGTCCATATTTAAACTACTGTAGTCTAAAATAAACTAGATCGAACTGTATCGTGAAAATTCGATGGCCCATGAAAATGTCAAGTGAAAAACAACGTTTTTGAAAGTAAGTTTGTAATACTTTATCTGTCGTTCATCGGAACCATGGATAACAGAAAGCCAAAAAAGCGTGCCAAAATGTTTACTGCCTAAAAAGACTACATAAAACGAATGAGACAAAGTCAAGCTAGTACAATTTTTATTGGGCCAGTAAACTTCGAGCTTTACTGGCCCGATGGGAACTAACTCAAAATGTTTAAAATGCCAAAAAATCTCAAACTGGGTTTATACTGATTCGGCCAGAGCAAAAAAAAGTTAGTTACTAAGTTCTAGATTAGATTTTGCTTTAGGCTTTTAGTTTTGGAGTTATAACAGCTCAAAGTAACAATTTCAAAAAAACAGTCGCACCTATGGGAGACTGGGAACTAGGAACATGTTTACTGCTGTTTGTTTGAACATATGGTCATTAGAGCTTGCTGCCGACATGTTTTGAACAAGAGATGGTTTACAGAGAAACACGAAGCCCTATTTCTTTGTGTAGTTTTTTTGTATTGATGGGTTCCTAGTTCCCATGCATGCTCTTTGCTAGTAGGCAAGGCGCGCGACTTTTTCTTCAAAAAGCGCCAAATTTGGGTGTTTGAGCCGTTATAACTCCAAAACTGAAAGTAAAAAGCAAAATCTAATCTAGAACTTATTAACTAAACTTTTTTGCTCTATCCGAATCAGTAAAAACCTATTTTGGTGAGATAGGCAGTTTAATGTAAATCTCGCTTCTTAAACTCCAAACCAAATGCTTTAGTGCAGTGGTGTTGTGTATGCTGTTTTGTTTTAATATCTTAAATTTATGGGTACTCGACCTAGTGAAAAGAAAAATCTGGCCTTACTGTCCATGTGGTTTTCCGGTCAACCACATTCCCTTGTAAGTGGCGCCCTGATACTTATGGTCCAATGAAAAGGTGTGTGGCGCTTCCCTCGCAGCAGCTGCGGTGAGATTCCCTGTCAACATGTTTATTGCATCAAGACTCAACCTGAATGAAAAAAAAAGAATAGGGGGAATATAGCCTGGATAACAGCGATGATGATTGTAAAGTAACTTTGACGATAACAGTGATATAACTTTCATGGTGATAATGATGATGTTGAAGTGAATATGAGGGCGACCATGATTGTGATTACGGCGATGATGATCATGAAATGATTAATGCTTTGATGATGGCGATGATGATCGCGAACTGGATAACTTATTGATGATGGCGATGATGATCATAAAATGGATAATATTATTTATTGATAATGGCGATGATGATCACAAAATGGATATTATTATTTATTGATGATGGCGATGATGATCGTGAAATGGATAATTTATTGATGGCAACGATAATCGTGAAATAAATAATAAAAATGATGATGCTGATGATGATGACAAAAAAACGACGACGACGATGATGTTGATGATAGCAATGATAGGTTTAGAATAATAAATATGGTTATGATGATGAGGGCAACGTTGATGATACTTATAAGGAATAATTTTTATACAACCCACCTGTAAGATGTCGTCCTTGATATGACATTAGCAACCGCATGATTAATAGCAACCAACCAATCAGCCTAGGATAACCATCAATGGTAACAAATGTAAGTAAGGTAGTACATACGTACTAGTATCAAACCTAAAGCAACTAATATGGGCACTAAGGCAACATTGGTAGCCGGTATTACTCCTTAATCTACCATAAATAAAAAGTGAAACTGATTTTTAGCAGCCTTGGACAACTGTTTCGGCCTTTTTGGGCCTCGTCAGCATGGCATGGCTAACAATCAGGCTCAGATTCCCACACAAGATACTAAGTAAAAGTGAAGCGTTGTGCTTACAGGTGGGATGTGGCATAAATAATAAATGCAAGTAAGGTAGTACATACGTACTAGTATCAAACTTGAAGTCACTAATATGAGAACTAGGCCACATTAGTAGCGGTCTTTGACAACGTCAGTTGAGATGAACAGAAAAGAGTTTGACCTGAAATCATAAGCGTGACTACAAAGTCCACTGATGTTTGAAGCATTAGCCATTCGTCAGCGCAAAGGTCAGTTCCTTATACTAATGACGGTGATGTTCAAAAAAATTCATTTCTATTTGTCTAAATTACGCACAGAACTAGTTACCTTATCTGAGATGCTGGGAGCGCACACTAACAGAATTTCTTCGGGTGTTGTAATTTTGATGCCATTCCTGCAAACGGTGCATCGTTGTTAAAGGATGAAAAACTGAAATTTAACATGTACCTTCTAAAAAGCAATTTGGACAGATTTTAAAGGAGTTTATGGCATGCATGTGTTATTAAAAACATTTTACAAAAAGTTTGAAACTCCTGTACCAAATTATTCATAAGTTCCTCAGAAAGGCTTAACTTAGAAGGCTAATTAGTAAAAAGCAAACGAAACAAAATAATCTTACAATAATCCTTCGGAGTCGTCCACACTGTCAGCCCAGAATGTATTTAACGAATAGATTTGGAAGTTCTTGGCCGACTGAGGAACAAAACAGAGCAAGTCTCTTTTAAGTTACTACAAATAATGCAATGGTTCTTAATTGTAATATATCCATATTCTCGCTCAGCTGGTTTATCAATGAGTTCAAGGTCATTTTATTACTACGCTGTAGTATCCTTACTAACAATAAAAGAACTTATGGACGTCAAACAGACTAAAGGCCACAGGGTCCTTAAACATTACCTTGCGGCTTAATGTGAAAAGGAAAGAAAAAAACTTATGGACGTCAAACAGACTAAAGGCCACAGAGTCCTTAAACTTTACCTTGCGGCTTAATGTGAAAAGGAAAGAAAAAAACTTATGGACGTCAAACAGACTAAAGGCCACAGGGTCCTTTTAAAAACATTACCTTGCGGCTTAATGTGAAAAGGAAAGAAAAAAACTTATGGACGTCAAACAGACTAAAGGCCACAAGGTCCTTAAACTTTACCTTGCGGCTTAATGTGAAAAGGAAAGAAATTGGCTTAAAGATTTAAAAGGTTATTATCAAAACACCAAATCTTTAGTATATACTACACAAGTGAATAGTACTTTTCGCGCACGCTGATTGGCTAGCTCGGAGGTGATTAGCCAAGTACTATTCACCTCCGAGCAGCCGAAAAAAAACAAAATGGCTTTCCGTTACCATTTGTCGGTATATTGTCACAAATAAAGTTACTCTTTGACCCGCTAGTTATTCAGCTTGTGTGGTATATACTAAAACAATTATCCACCTCAGTGTCAGTGAAAGTGCTGGATATTTACCTCGCCGCTTCGATTTTTACAATATGGATAAAACGGAGTCTGTTGTACAAGTATCATGAATGTGTATTAAAGTATTGTATTGTGAAAATGTATTGGTGTCAAATGTTGGAATGGGATATCAGTCTGCCTAAAAACTATGAAAAAAGGAATGTTCAAATTCAACGTAAAGCAAACATTGTTCAACATTCTCGATAAAGAAAAGTCTTATCTTGATCTGCCAAACATAATTTACAAAATTAAAAAACTCCAGTGATGTTCTTTAACATCATAATACATTTGTAAACATCGTCGTTCTTTAAGTAAGTTGTAATCTCTATCCATGTTAGTAATTGGAAATATTATTTCTTATTTAGTAATGTAAATTTTATTTTCTTTTGAACTATAAATTGGCCACCCTTCCCGAATAGCTCCGCTAAATGTGGGTTGGTCAAATCATTATAGATATATTTTATACTGCAATTTGATTGATTGACTGGTTGATTGATTGATTGATTGGTTGATTGATTGATTGATTGATTGGTTGATTGATTGATTGATTGATTGATTGATTGATTGATTGATTGATTGATTGATTGATTGATTGATTGATGTGAATTTTTACCTGTATATGTACAAAATAGTCATTAAAGAGAAGGAACCAGTGGCTGGCAAATCGGTGAGTCTTTGACGGAAACAGGTTGTAAATCTTGCTGTTTCTGACAATTCGTCTTTTAGCCACCTTCATCACCTCCTGAGATATAAATTTGATACAAGTTAGCAGTGCAAAGGAAACTTGTCTTTCACTATATTCTACTTACTTTAGGATTTAGTACGTTTTACAAGAACAAATGAAAAAAAATGATCGTAAAAAAGCTCTTTGTTAAAAGGAAGAACAAAAAATTCGTCATCATGGGCATAAAACGCACACACTTTTAACGCCTTTTTTAACCTCTTTATTTTTCTTTAAAAACATTTTTTTTATTTTTTATTCACAAGCTTTTGTTGCAATGGTGGACATACAACGTTATATTGTAACTAGTCTGCTAACCAACAAATACTTTGCGTTGAAAAACTTATCCTTAGTCATATATTTAATGTTTCCTGCAGTTTCTTTACATAGTTGCTTTATCAGTTCAACTATCAATTTATCGATGTTTCTTAGCTTTATTGTGTCCGAGCAAATCCGATCGATTGCTTTTCGGACCAAGGTTGTCCCCCCTCTTTTGCGGAGAGCGGCATGTGATTGGTTGGATAGATAGATATGAGGAATCTGCACTTCTCATGTTATCTTCATTCTTACTAAATAATAACAATATTTGTTCTTACCACTACTTTTGCTGGACCTTCTTCCCAGATTTCTCTGGTAGCGTCAGCAACTGTTAATTTGTTCTCACAGTCTGAAATCAGGTCGGACCACATCTCAATTCTTTCTGTTAGCCTCGTGTTCACCACACCCTATTTAAACACAGCATTAAAAAGTTTAACTGTTGGGTTATATTCTACGACGTAACTGCGTTGTTTGATGAATTACTATTGTTTTCGACAAATCGACAAATAGTTCAGTTTATAAGATTTTGAAACTTTTACTCTCGCTCAACAACAACTGGGTTGAGAACAACTTGACAACAACTTGGTTCGGTATTTGCACGCTTGCGACACAATTGAAAACATAAACGCAATCACTTCACAAGCTCAAACAAAGCAAGATAACTTTCTATAAAATAGTTAATCGCTTATAAATTATCATTCAAGAAATACATTGATTCAATGTCAAACTAAGAAGCTGATTTATCTATCAGTTCAACGTTCTTAATTGCTATAATTTACCAAAAAAGTGGGAAACACTTACCAGGCTGTAGTTCGACGCAAAAACCGATACCATAAGTTGGCAAAAATGCCAAATTTGAACTTAACTACGTGTTCACAACAACTACTAAGTGTAAAAACTAACACCAATTACAAATGTTATCATTTATTGCTTTCTACTTTGCCCCTGAAGGCGATGGGGTAGGATGGCGCTAATATAGCCGCCTAATGGCCTTTTTTGTGATCCCTAAATGATATTTTTGATCAATGTAAACGTGCAAATGTTTAGGAGAATTATTGTTGAGTTATGGTGTCTTATACATACCCTAGTCTGTGCCACGAGCAGCAGGGGGGGCTCATTTAGTCGCCTACTGGCCTTTTTTGAGAACCTTGAATGATCATTTTTGATCAAATCAAAAAGAGCATGCAACTTTACTAAGAGAATTACTGTTGAGTTATAATGTCTTATACATACCCTAGTCTGTGCAGTAAGCAGCAGCTTACTGAATACTCTCTTGTAGTACTGAATTCTCTCAAGTGGTATCTCCAATACGGTTTGTAACGATTGCAAGTTGCTTATACCACTCTGTTCATGTGAGAATACGAAACAAAGGAATAGCGAGAGATAAGACTTAACCACACAAATCTTATTCAACTTTTACTAAGTATCTGTAAAACTAACAGAGCCCTGTGTTTCACATAAGCATCTTGTACAGGTTTTCAATTTAAATGTAATACTATTGTTCGGCTACATCTGTACTGTAAATTCATTTGGCGAAAACTCAACTACTTAAACTGCTATCTCTGTATAATAACTGGGGTAGAAATATTTATTTTTAATCATGAAAGGGCAATTGTTTTACTACTTTAGCATCTTGGCCGGACATCACTAAACTCTAAGCAAGTAATGAAAATAACGTTATCTTCAGACAAATTCAGCAGAACAGATTACAAAAGGTTGGTGTGTACAATTTGTGAATTTTTGTGAACTCATGAGGTTCCAAATGTTACAGCACTGACTTTTCAAAATTATGAACAAAATGGATCATGCTACCTTTCAGGTTAGGTTAAATCTTATGATTAGAAACACATTTTTATTTTACTAAA
Organism: Isaurus tuberculatus; assembly: GCA_025447995.2. Taxonomy (NCBI): domain Eukaryota; kingdom Metazoa; phylum Cnidaria; class Anthozoa; order Zoantharia; family Zoanthidae; genus Isaurus; species Isaurus tuberculatus. The sequence continues at coordinate 4,104 of JAOEHV020395530.1, read as the reverse complement.
ACCTGAAGTTTATATTAAAATGGTTCTACCACTTACATTGTCAAAGTCTTCTAACAGTTCGTTCAGTATTGCTCTACACTGAAAAATGACGTCACTATTAAAACAAAAGCAAAACTATATATTAAAACATGCATTCATTTTTAAATAGTTTTAGAAATTTTTACAGTGAAGTAGGGGCTACTACTTCGTGAAGAGTGAACAGCGTTAAACATCAAGGTTTGTGATTGGTCAAGACAAGATTGGGATAAGCGCTTTACCATGGCTCTGATTGGTTCAAAACTCTACATTAAGTAAAAACTAGGATTTGATTTTTTATGTTAACCATTCAAATTCGCAAAAAAAAAAACAGTTGTGCTGCTAAACTTTGATTGGTCAGTTTTGTGAATGAAATGTCAAGTTTATTCCAAAAATATCAACTGGATTTAAAGTTACAAATTACGAGATTGCTGCGAACAGTTTGGTCTGCTTGTGTGCATATATTAAAACTACTTTTAAAACTTTACAAAATGTTTGAGCTGGTAAGCCTAATTTTCACAGAGTTATTGAATTAGTGTTTGTCCATAATGAAGTTTTGTAACACTTTATGTAATGCACGCTTTCGATCATTTATATTCAGGGTACTCAACGGAAGATTAATTAACAATTACTCCACGAACGCGCGCGCGTTGGATATGAGGTGATAGCCGAGGAGGCGCGAAGCGCCGAGTTGGCTATTTTCACCTCATATCCAACAAGACGTGAGTGGAATAATTGTTTTATTAAAAACAAACCACTGGATATATGAGTCAAAATGGTTTTTCAAACTTCCACTTCAGCAAAAGCTGTCATTTATCAGAATCTACACTCGAGTGATTTGGCGCGCTTTTTGACCTAGCAACGACACAAGTCGAAATTTTCGCGCTTTTCAAAAAAGTTCGAAGTTTGGGTTTCTTGTGTATAACACCAGCAGTTTGCGACGTTTTTGTTTAGTTTTCTCTGGTTTTTCGAAATGGAATTGAAGCCTTTACTGGATTTACTGAATACCGGATTTACAATTATTGAAAATAGCTTGTTTTCCGGTGGTGAACACAGGAAGCGAGGGACTGCCGACTAATTCTAAAGCAAGGTTAGTATGATATCAAAGTTTGTTTTACGGTTGGAGTTTCAGCTTTTCACAAATTTCATGGAATGTTTAGCTTTTTACCACTAAAATTATTCTGTTTACTTCATTGTTCGCTCTAAAACAATTCCGTTCAATTTATTGTAATGCTTTTGATTGTTCTAGTTCAAAATTCTTTAAACAGGTTTTATTTCAGAACTGGAATGCTCTACAAATCTTGTGTTTTCCGCCATTGGTTTGAAAGTTTTCGCCGCGAAAAAATTTGCAAACACGGCTCCGGTTTCGAGTTTAGCGGGTGTTTTCCATATTTGGTCAAACTCATGTGTATGAGCTAATATACAGTGAGTAGGAGAACCAATCAGATTGCTTAAAACTCAATATCCAGTGGTTTGTTTTTAATAAATTAAATTATAACATTACTTTTTCGAAAAAAGAAGGAAATTTCCGTATGTACTCGTGTTTTGTGTCTTCCTATCAAAATGAGGCTACATCAGAGCGCGCAATGCAATCTGGTTGCAATGTAATGCATTCTTGTTGTAACGCAATGCATTATTGTTAAAAGGGAGCGAAAACGATGAAATCGAGATTATGTTTGTATTATTTAACACTGCAGCGTAGATAAATTGAGATACCAACGCCGATTTTTAGACAACTTCTTTCAATTACCTTTCCCTAAGAGGCAAAAAGTTTAAGACTGGCTTGGTCTTTAAATCACTTTAAAAAAATCTACCTTCTTATCTACAAAATTTTTCTTTTCAATCCTAGTTCAGGATAAAATATAAGGAACTCTGAATTGACACTAAATTTGCCCAAATCACGAACTAATTAGTTAAATGAAACTTTAAATATAGAAGAGCACTGTTGTGGAACAGTCTTCCCCAAATTATACGAAGGCTCCAATCATTTGGACAATTTAGGAAAGCAGTACATAGATAAGTATTTCATTAGCTTAAGTGAACTCTTACAAGGCAATTTTGTGAAACGATAAATTTTGTGAATAAGTACATTTTGTTTATTCTTGTTTTATAATTTGTAATATTCCTGTTAAATGCAACACTGAAGATTTTACCATGTTTAAAAAAAGCATTGTAGTGTATTACATTGAGAGTAAATTCTATATCAATCTGTAACATGAACAAAAAATATCCTATTCATGACATTTTATTCTGAAAACTCTCTTTCAGTTTAAAACAAATGAAATGTAAGAAAAGCCCAACTTTCAAAGTTGCCTTAATTGGGAAGCATAATTCTCGAAATAAAAACCCGGCATCTTTTCAATTTCCTTGCCTGGAAACGGCTGCTACAAAACCAAACCCTCCCCCCCCCCTTCCCCTCTAACTCCTTCCCTTTCCCCTCCCCCAAATAGAAGCAGCCTAGTGACCTACATTATATACCTTTTAAAAATGCAATCTACGAAGTCGTGATTCAAAAACTGCATACACTAAGTAAGTGTTTTTAGAATCAACTTCATCTTAGTTTGAAATGTTTAGTCATCGAAGAACATTAATCCGAGTTGCTCTAACAAATCAACTTAGACTTGATTAAATCATGTGTTTTACCTATGCGCCGACGCTATTCAACACGCTATTCAACACCCTAATCAACACGCTAATTAACACGCTAACCAACACGCTATTCAACACGCTATTTAACATGTATAAACTGTAGTTCTATTACAATATACTGTAAACTGCAAACTTAATAGTTTAAAGATAATAAGTGCTACTGAACAACCTACTTGGATGATTTTGTTAGAGTTCTAAACGCTCCAAAAGCAACTGCATCACTAAAGGTTTCAGCGTATCTGTTGACAGGAAAACAAAACTGAGTTTAAAAAACCTTTAACGTTCAGAATTTAGACAAAATAACTCGAGAAAAAAAATGAACAGTCCTTAGATCATCAATTTTATAACTGTTCTGATTGTAGCACATTGAAAAGCTTCTATAACAAATTCAACAACGTGTGCATGCCTGCCACGATTCACCAAATTTTCCATCGTTTTCCTTTCGATTTAGTTTCGACCGATCACACTGAAACGTTACGTATCCGTTTTCATTTGAATTCCTTTGCGAAATGTCAAAGAACGAAAAAAAAATGAAAACGGGAAAACGAAACACTTTTCTCCTTTTAGCTTCTCTCAAACCCCAACATCCTTCCCTTAATTTTGCAATAGCGGTTGGAAACGATAGTTATTGAATAACTAGTATTCAATTCTATTTATCTAAATGAAAATTAATGTTAACTGACCTTTCAAATGCAGTAAAAAAATTTTCAGACAAGCAGAAATCGAACAACTCCTGGCAAGAACCCATGTTCTGTGCCGTCCTCGTGACGGCTACAAGATTTACTGAGACACACTCCATCACATGATAGAAATCCTTCACAACTTCAGCAAACACTTTGCCATCATCCTGGGTATGTAGTACTGACCACGCCTCTAGATATTAATACAAATAAAAATTATTTATATTAATCTTAATTCATAAGTATTTTTTGAAATTTTTTTCTTTCTCTCATTTCGGTTTTCTAGTTGTTTGGTTGCTAATTGAAAAATCTAGCGCCTTTCTGAAACTTTGACACGATGTTTTGATGCACATTCTTCTACGTGATGTCAGGTAGAAATGGATGGAATCTAGGATGATTGGCAATGGTGGAGTAATGGGTCTAAATTGAAGAATTACGTGATGTAATTAAGACTATGTTGAAATGGTTAATCATTGCTGTAAGTAAAGTAGGAAGCTGACTTTTCGAGTATTAGGCCTTCATTGGTGTAATTAAATCTCGTTGGTTGATTGATAAGGTGGTTGAGGTTGAAAGATGAAGAAAGAGTGACTAAACTGAATTGTTTTTATTGGTGTGAAGAATTTGGAAGTAATATCTTGTTATGCATCCATGTTCGTGAGGCTAATTCAGGGCACGAGATTTACCTTTTTTTCAAGGAGCCATCTGGCTCCTAAATTTTCCAAAGTGGTCGCCAAGTCCAAAAAGTATGGAGCCATTTTTT
>JAOEHV020395427.1:0-10733 GCA_025447995.2 Isaurus tuberculatus | reverse complement strand
TTTCGACCAAAAAAAAAACTTCACCAAACACCCCCAAAATGACCAAAAATCCGACCAAAACCATGGACTAACCCCTTACCTTGAAAATCGGACCAAAAAAAAAAAATTGACCACAAACTTTCAAAATGACTCAAAATCCGACCAAATCCATGTACTAACCCTTTACCTAAAAAATGCGACCAAAAAAAAAAGTTGACCAAAAACCTCCAAAATGACCCAAAATACAACCAAAACTTTGGACTAACCCTTTACCTCAAAGATCCGTCCAAAAAAGAAGTTGACCAATCACACCAAAATGATCAAAAATCCCACCAAAACCACTAGGCCATCAGGTAGACTCCTACGTCAAAAAATTATTGAAGGGGGTATGAACAATTTTTCGGTTGACTTCGATAGTAAAAGAAATTGAGATTTAGAGTTCTGCGTCTTACCACTATGCCATCAGGTCGTCTCCTACGTCATGAAAAATTTGAAGAGGGTACGAACAATTTTTCGGTCAATTTGGAAAATAAAAGAAATTGAAATTTAGAGTCCTGCGCCTCCCGACAAGGCCATCAGGTCGTCTGCTACGTCATAAAAAAATCGAAGAGGTATTAAAAGTTTTTCGGTCTATCTCCAAAATAAAAGAAATTGAGATTTAGAGTCGTGTGCCTTAAAACTATGGGGTATGAAAAATTTTTCGCTCGAATGCGAAAGTAAAAGAAATTCAGATTTAGAGCCTTGCGCTTTACCACTACAGTAAATTCCTGCGAGTAAGAACCTAAATTTTAAGAACCTGTTAGGCTAAAATCTACCAGTTATGCCCCCTCTAAGTAAGAACCTATTTAGCCTAAAATTTGGATTCAGGTTCTTAATTTCTAAAAAGAACTATTTTATGAAAATCATTGAGGGGCATGGAGAAACCTGGCTATTTAAGAATTATCCATCGAGCCTGAATGGGATAGAAGCCAATAGCCCATGAGGCCAAATGGGCTATCGGCTCCTAGCCCATGAGGGTGAAAGGGATAATTGTTTTAGTAAAATCATACTAGTTGTTCAAAAATCAGAAGTAAAAAATCTTTTTTTAAAGCTCTAAAATTAACTTTTTTAATGTTTACGACAAACATGATCACGCGCAATCGCTACTATCAACAGAATTGTAGAGCTTCCTAGAAATAAGAACCTAATGACCCTAGATTTTTGTTATACACCTTTTTATAAGAACCTGTTTAGCATAACTGGAAAAAACACAGGTTCTTACTCGCGGGGATTTACTGTAGTCCACCAGAACGTCTCCTACATTATAAAAAACTTAAAGGGGATACGAACATTTTTAGGTCGATTTCGAAAGTAACAGAAATTGAGATTTAGAGTCCTGCGCTATCCGACTAGGCCATAAGTTCGTCTGCTACGTCATAAAATTTGAAGGAGGTATGAACAATTTTTCGGTCGATTTCGAAAGTAAAAGAAATTTCGATTTAGAGTCCTCCGCCTTACCACTTGGCCTTCGGATCGTCATCTACGTTATAAAAAATTGGAAAGAGGTTTCTCAAACTTATTAATAATTCATGACATCAACAGGTAATAATTGATGTCTATTTTGGTCAGGTGGACGAGTTTTGATACCCAATGAAACACCAGATGAAAAAACGCCGTGTTTTGATATCAAAACACACGTGTGTTTATATCAAAATTACAATAACAAAAGCACAAATCTCAATACTGCTATTTATTGGCATCAGTTCTATACACTTTTACATTACTCTTTCTTATTAATACTGATATTGACATTACAATCAAAGAACATTGCTGATGAGAGTATTTGCTCATTTGCAGATGCAGCGGGACTATGACTAGCGCAAATAGCTGGTTGAGCGCTTTCTCCATCCTTACTAGTTGTAGCAGCCGTAACGGTACTAGAGCAAGGTCCTAGCAACTTAGAAACTTTACTTGTTTGCTGATCACTTGGCTTTTGATAACTAAACAAAGCATTGGACTTGTGTCCCGTCCTTTCTCGAATCATTTTTTCCTCCACGCCTGAATTAAAGAGTTTCGTGGCGCATGTCACTCTCACAGTAGGCAGTTTTTACTTTAATTCCGACTTTCTTACACATATCTGGCAATATAGCATTTAGACTATTTACTCAAACAGTAGATTTAACATAACTGAAATTCTTCATACTCGGTCTGAAATACAGTGCAGAATTATCTCTCCCGATAGATTGTAGGAGACCAAAATACAATTTATACAATTCTAGAATAAATCGCTCATGTTTTTCCCCTACTTCATGGCATATATGCTTCATTGTTTTCGGAACGTACTTGAGATCTGTTATCCCTCCATGAAATGTCTTGCAAAGATTTTCTTCAAACTTAATATAATTCGAACCAAGCTCAAAATTTATCAAACTTAAATTCCGATGCTCCCCTCCCCTTAAACCAAAAATCTTTCCATTATAGAAATAAATGCTGTTTAGCAGGGACTTAGCTGTGCTTTGCCCTAACAATCCATTCCTCCAAAACAACTCTTCGTCTTCGTCAGACACTGCCTCTTTCTCCTCTCTCTTCGTCTGAAGTGCCACACCAGCATGTGTGCAGTCTTTCATTTCAGCGTCCAGTATATGGCGAAATATTTGGAACCTTTAAAATACAGTAAAACAGTTATTTATTTACAAAGTCAAAGACTAACACTCGTCACCTTAATACCCACATACCTACCTCTTGTCCTTATAATCCAAGGGATTTAATGCGTACGCGCCCTTCACCTTCTCCAGATGCATCTTCAGACCGCATACAATTCCGTACAGCGTACGACCAGGATACCGACCGCCCTTTTTATTTGCCATCTCCTTAATAAATTTAGCGAGCCAGAAATTCAATGAAACGGCATCCATCTCCTCCACATTGTCCTCGACATTACAAACGAGATGAAAGTCGTAATCTTTAAAAATGCTTCCAACTTCCGAATCCGAAAATTTAAATTTTCTCGTCCTTTGCCATTCTCGAAATATTTCAACCGCCCATTTATCTTTGTACTTTGTGCTCCTTGGTTTAGCTTCACTGACTAGAGCAGACTCTTGTTCGACTGTTCTAGGAGGTCTAAAACGGGAGCTAGCTGTGCTTCCATCCATCGCTAGGAAGCACATGCGAAAATGACTTCCACAAAAAAAATCTCAACTAACGGCAGGCCAATTTTGAATAAATTACATACTAATTCTGTAAAAAAAACGCATATATTACAAAAACACGAGAAGCCATATCAAAACTCGTGCTTCGTGTTTCATCACCTAATCCAAATACCTCGAAAACAATAAAACCCTCGGGGCTTCGCCCCTCGGGACTTCATTATTTTCTCGGTGTTTGGAACGGGTGATGAAACACTCGCACTCGTTTTTGATATATTACATGAACAATTTTTCGGTTGACTTCGAAAGTAAAAGAAATTGGGATTTAGAGTCATGAGCCTGCCGACTAGGCCATCATCTCCTCCATCATAAAAAATTTGAATGTAGTATGAACAATTTTTCCGTCGATTTCGAAAATAAAACAAATTGGGATTTAGAGTTCACCGCTTTACGACTAAGTCATCAGGTCGTATCCTACGTCATAAAGATTTTAAAGGAGGTTTAAACAACTTTTCGGTCGATTTAGAAAGTAGGGAAAATTTGGATTTAGAGTCCTGCGTCTTACTTCTACGCCATCAAATCATCTCCTACACCGTAAAAAGTATTAAGGGGGTATCAACAATTTTTCGGTCGCAATTGAAAGTAAAAAAAGTTGAGATTTAGAGTTCTGCGCCTTACTTCTACGCCATCAAATCATCTCCTACATCGTAAAAAATATTAAGGGGGTATCAACAATTTTTCGGTCGCAATTGAAAGTAAAAAAAGTTGAGATTTAGAGTCCTGCACCTTACCACTAGGCCATCAGGTCATCTCCTATGTCATAAGAAATTTGAAGGGGGTATCAACAATTTTTCGGTCGAGTTCGAAAGTAAAATCAGTTGAAATTTAGAGTCCTGCGCCTTACCACTAGGCCATCGGGCCATCTCCTATGTCATAAGAAATTTGAAGGGGGTATCAACAATTTTTCGGTCGATTTCGAAAGTAAAAAAAGTTGAGATTTAGAGTCCTGCGCCTTACCACTAGGCCATAAGGTCATCTCCTATGTCATAAGAAATTTAAGGGGCTATCAACAATTTTTCGGTCGAATTCGAAAGTAAAAGAAGTTGAGATTTAGAGTCCTGCGCCTTACCACTACGCCATCAGGTCATCTCCTACGTCATAAAAAATTTGAACGGGGTATCGACAATTTTTCGGTCGTAATCGAAAGTAAAAGAAGTTGAGATTTAGAATTATGCGCCTTACCTCTAGGCCATCAGATCATCTCCTACGTCATAAAAAATTTGAAGGGGGTATCAACAATTTTTCGTTCGAATTTGAAATTTAAAATAAAATTGAGAATTAGAGTCATCCGCCTTACCACTAGGCCATCATGTCACCTCCTACATCATAAGAAATTTGAAGGGGGTTTCGACAATTTTTCGGTCGTAATCGAAAGTAAAAGCAGTTGAGATTTAGAGTCCTGCGCCTTACCTCTAGGCTAACAGGTAATCTCCTACGTCATAAAAAAATTGAAGGGGGTATCAACAGTTTTTCGGTCGAGTTCGAAAGTAAAAGAAGTTCAGATTTAGAGTCTTGCGCCTTACCACTACGCCCTCAGGTAATCTCCTACGTCATAAAAAATTTGAGGGGGTATCAACAATTTTTCGGTCGTAATCGAAAGTAAAAGAAGTTGAGATTTAGAGTCCTGCGCCTTACCTCTAGGCTAACAGGTAATCTCCTACTTCATAAAAAATTTGAAGGGGGTATCAACAATTTTTCGGTCGAATTCGAAATTAAAATAAAATTGAGATTTAGAGTCCTCCGCCTTACCACTAGCCCATCATGTCATCTCCTACATCATAAAAAATATTAATGGGGTGTCAACAATTTTTCGGTCGCAATTGAAAGTAAAAAAAGTTGAGATTTGGAGTCCTGCGCCTTACCACTAGGCCATCAGGTCATCTTCTATGTCATAAAAAATTTGAAGGGGGTATCAACAATTTTTCGGTCGAGTTCGAAAGTAAAAGATGTTGAGATTTAGAGCTCTGCGACTTACCACTAGGGTATGAGGTCGTCTCCTATGTTATACAAAGATTTGAAGGAATTATGAACAATTTTTCGGTCGATTTCAGAAGTGGAAGAAGTTGAGATTTAGAGTCTTGCGTCTTACAACTAGGCCATCAGGTCAATCCGACGTCACAAAAAATTTGAAGGGGGTAAGAACAATTTTTCGGTCGATTACGAAAGTAATAGAAATTGAGATTGAGAGTCCTGCGCTTTACCACTAGGCCGTCAGGTCGTCTCCTGCGTTTTAAAAAATTTAAAGGATGTATGAACAATTTTTTGGCCCACTTCGAAAGTAAAGGAAATTCAGATTCAGAGTCCTGCGCCTTACCACTAGGCCATCAGGTTGTCTCCTACGTCTAGACAAATTTGAAGGAAGTATGAATAATTTTTTTTTCGACTTTGAAAGTAAAAGAAACTGAGATTGAGATTTCTGCGCTTTACCACTAGGCCATCAGTTCGTCTCTTACGTCATAAAAAATTGAAAGGGATATGAACAATTTTTTGGTTGATTTCGAAAGTAAAATAAATTGTTTTCTTGGCAATCAATAGTACAGTACCATTATTTTTCTGCGTCGAGCCTGTATTGTACAAGAAATTATAAGAAAAACAATACAAGAAAACTATGATCAGGAACTAAATCCATTGTTAAAATTAATAGCAATGAATTAAACCTAATAATTAGTTTAAAAAAACCCATGGAAATGTAATTACAGATCCAATTACTGTGGCTAAGACATTAATAAATAAATTCTTTTTCAATATTGGAAATTTCACTGAGAGAGCAAAATCCAAAAAGCAATGTTACGTTCCAAATTTCCTCAAGAATGACTTTGGTCACTCGTTCTTCATATAACTAGTGTTTCAACTGCCGAAGTTTCCTCTGTTATTTCTTCTGTTAATCAATGTAAATCAATCGGTTCTGATACTTATAGCACACCCATTCGCCTTTTAAAAATGCTTAACTCCATGTAGTATATCGTGTCCACTGTTTACGATAATGAATCATTGTATGTCGTCAGGTATTTTCTCAAATAAACTATAAAAATTACTAATTAACTCCAATTTTTAAGAAAGGCTTACGGTTCGAAAACAACACCTATAGGCCCATGTCCGTTTTGTCTATCTTTAGTAGAATATTTGAAAAACTAATTCACAATAAATTGCTTAGCGACTTTGAACGTTTCTGTATTTTATGTGAACTACGATTTGGGTTTAGGTAAAAGTTTTCAACATCTCATGCAGTGATAAGCTTTATTAAATGTTTTGAAAAAATCTTTTGATAAAGGGGTATTTGCATGGATGTAGCATATTTATAGATCTTAAAAAAGCTTTTGACACAGTTGATCTTTCTATTCTTTTAAAAACCTCAATTATTATGGAATTCGAGGTTGTTGCCAATAAATGGTTTGAATCGTACCTCTCTGATAGATGTTGTATGTTTCAATTAATGGTTTTACTTCACATATCAAATCAATACCTCAGGGCTCTGTTCTCGGACCGTTAAGTTTCTTGCTGTATATAAATGATTTACCTCACTGTTCTGAAATATTAACTTTTTATCAATTTGTTGAGGAATTTGATATATATTTTTCCTCAAATAGCCTTAGAACAATCCAAGCCACTGTCAATAATATGGACGTCAGACATGTATCACTTATTAGCTTAATGCAAACCGTCTGTCTCTAAATATTGAAAAAACAAATTGTGTCTTATTTCACCCTTCGAGGAAAAAACCTGACTGGAACATATTAAACCTTGCTCCTTAAGTCAATCTGTAAAATCTTGGAAACCTCATATTTATGAGCTATCTAGGAAAACAGCTAAACCGTAGCCATTTTATCTATAAGCTTCGATACTATGCATCTATTGATATCCTGGTATCTGCTTATTATGCGCTAAAACATATAATTTTTATAGAAGATATTACATGCCCGCCCGTGGATACGTTCAAGCCGATATCTCACCGATATCTCACTCCCTCGTTGCGCTCATTCGTGAAATATCGACTTGAACACGAGAAGATTAAGTTCGTATCCACAACCTAGCGGACATGTATTATTCTGTTTATTATATGGACACCGATGAAATACAAGGACAACGATAAATAAAATAAAGATAAAAATTAAATAAATAGATAATAATGCAATAAATGAAAAAAATTTAAAAAATTTTAGAATAAAAGAATTAAGACTAACTTTTGGCTAGACTGAAGTAGTCATGACAACCGTAATATCATCACACTGTGAAAGATAAAAATGGTATCTTCACTGAATACTAAGTTTTCGTCATTGGATAAATCCTGGTATTTCATCGCCGTCTATGAATAAAAATAGTTTTCTTGTATATGGTATCGTTGAGGCTTGGGGTCTAACTTTTCCTTCTTATTTAAAGCGCTAGCCTATTTCCACTCCGCAAAAAAAAAAGCCATCAGAATAATAACCTTTTGTGAACAATGTTCCCACAGCAGAAGTGCTGGAGGCAGACAAATCTGTGACTAGTTTCCTGAGTACCAGATGACAAGGTGACGAAGGGCCCGAGCCTTTAGGGTGGTCCGGGGAGAATCTCTCCTCCTCCCCTCCCCCATAAATTTTAAAAACTGCATGCTCTAAAATGCGACTTGGTGCGTTTTTTGGCCTAAATTGGCTGGGTTTTCATGCTCTCTGCTTTCCATTTTCATGAAAGGATGAAAAACAACAAAATGGACATTAATTCTCAAGCTCTGTTTAATTGATCTCTGACTGTGAAAGTTTATCCCTGAGTGTGCTGTTTACTTATAATCTTTGTTTTAACTTTGAACAATAAATTTATATGATTGTACAGGGTACTCTCTAGATTTGTTTCAACTGTTGAGATGTCTTGTGTGTTCGTCTATGAATACATCTTAGTTTATGTTGTATCTTTGTTACTCTGCAAACAGAGCCACTGTTTCTCCTCCGCCAAAAAGTGAGAGAAAAAAAGAGGCTCTACCGACTCCCAATTATTACCCTGTTGAGCATGCGTGATGGTGACGTAGCCTGACGCATGTTCTCGCCGACTTGCAGCCGCCATCTTGCATGAGATGAGAACAAGCCCGCAATGAAAATTTTTTAAACCAGTTTTTTAATAAATTTGCCGTAATGTTTACATCCAGAAGTTTGGATGTAATAATCGGGAGTCGGCAGAGCCAATTTTCTCTCTCGCTTTTCAGCGGGGGAGAAACAGTGGCTCTGTTTGCAGAGTATATCTTGTAAACTCGTTTTAATAATTTTATTGCCAATTTATGTATGTACTTAATTTACCTTGACATAACAACTGCGAGGAAAAATTTTTGCGAAGAGCTCCTTGCAGTGTGGGAGGGGTGGGTGGGATCGATACGAGCTTAAAGCTCTTAAGCGAATTTTTTTATCGTCAAAGTCTGACAATTATACTGTTAATACAAGATTTGTCCAGCTTTACGGCGATGTTATGTTTTCAGCTCCAAGTGTTTAATGTTTTGCTGTGGTCTTTGAACCAGCATGGAACAGAATATTGAAGCGACACTTGCTAGAACAAGAGTGTCAGAATTTTATTTCCTACTTTTTTTCTTTTTTTTTTTATTATGGAGAATTATTTTTTTACGACGTCTTTAATCATTAAACATTAAAAAGTAACTTTTAAAATAAAGCAGCTTTTTCTTATAATCTTTTTAACTTAACTTTATTCATATCACACTTTCCATTCCTGAAGGTTCATTCGAGGATGTCTCCCACACGGTATCATTTTATTGTTTCGGCGGTTCGGACGCACCATTACCCTTCGTTGCATTACTCTGACGTTATCTGTATTATCGCAGATCAGACGAGCCAGAGAAACTTTTTTAATCTCTTTCAACTGACGCGGAGTGAATCTAATGTCTCTGTCAGCTGTCTCATACCAGAAGCGGTCGCCTCTGCGGAGATCTTGAAACTGTAGACCCAAAATGCAAGAGAAGGTCGGACCAACAGCCGACTGACGGAGCGGTTTTTCCATAATGCCACCAGCAAAAAGATCAACATTGTCCACGTGGCGGTAGAATAAGTAAAGCTAGGGAAAACAAGTTTATCATTAAATTTCAAAACAGTGAAAGTAAATATTTTAATTACGGGAGGGGTTGGGATTGGAAGATTTTTGTTCGGGTGATTTGCATGATATATGTTAACGTTTAGTGTATATTCCTTTGTAGAATTGTTTTTGGTTTTTCTCCCCTCCCCCGATCACCAACCCCCATCACTTTTCTACTAATATATCAGTTCAAATACAAATATTTTTTATACTAGTATGCATGATACTTTGTTCCTAAACCATTAAGGGGATGAAATGGTTTGAAGGAAGTTTCTTTGTTTATTTGTTTAACAAGATTTCTCGACTTTAAACTTAGATTTAGATTTTTTTTTTTTTTTTTTTTTTTTTTTTTTTTTTTTTTTTTTTTGGCTTTCTCGTATAGCCTTTATGGTTATTCCAGGCAATCAGTACCTACCCATTAATTAACTAACAAATATTATTGTAAACTATCAAATATGAGGTAAATAATATTCTCTTGTTGTTGTTATTTTTATCTTTGTTAATTTATATGTTAGTGTGTTGTATTGTAGTGTATTACAGTGTCTTACACGTGATTTAATCAACACGTAGAAATAGCAAAATTTATCTATTATTTAAATGATCGAAGAATCAATGCCCTAAGCTAGAAGCGCGAAATCGATTGTAAGTGCCAAGTTTCTTATATATATATTTCACTTTATATATATATATATATATATATTTTTTTTAATTTCTTTATATACATATGTACGTTTCACTTCGTTTTGTTACAGTTTTTTATAATATTAATATAGCTTTTGCAATATCTGTAAAGAGATCATGCAAATAAAGCTCATTGTTACTGTTACTGTTACTAGATTAAAAAGATAAATCATCGCCGCAAATTAAGTTACGAAGCTAACGTTTTGAGTGTCAGCCCTTCGTCGGAGCAATTCCGTCTTATTTGTCTTATTTTTTAAATGTGTTGTATTGTATTAGAGTGTTATGTAGTGTAGTGTGTTGTATTGTTTTTTAATATATTGTATAGTGTGTTGCAATGCTGCATTGTACTTAACTTTTTGTATTGAGTAGCATACTGTTGTGCTGTGTGGTCTTACGTGTTTTTGTATTGTTTGTAAACTGTATTACTCTTTACTACTTAAAATAATACGCATTTGCTGTGGCATCTATTTCCCGTCGATAAACAATTAACAGCGACTATTTACAGGTGCTTCTCTCTTGTTTGAACTCATCTGAACTCATCTGAGAGTTTCAAGACTATCTTCGCTTGCCTTATTGTAAAACAAATATTTAAAAAATTCTCTTTTCGTTTTCAAGGCCCTAAGTTGTACAATTCTTTAAATGATGAAATTAAGAAAGCTCCAATATTACCTCTTTTTTGTCTATACTTAAAACAAGTTTATTATCTTAAAGAAACATACTGTTTTCTCCCTTTACTAGTTCTTCAACTTTTCACTCCTTTAGTTTTGCTTATGCCATTTCGCTTTTTGCTATTTTCGCTTTTTTGCGTTTGCTTTTAAAACTGAATTTAAATAGTAATTTTTA
>JAOEHV020395327.1:0-10734 GCA_025447995.2 Isaurus tuberculatus | reverse complement strand
CACAACAATAGATGCTTTGAGAAGCCATATCAAAAACTCGTGCTTCGTGTTTCATCACCTAATCCAAACACCTCGAAGACTCGGGACTTCATTATTTTCTCGGTGTTTGGAACGGGTGATGAAACACTTGCACTCGTTTTTGATATATTACGTAACACGTTTTAGAAGTGTCGAGAGCCGCCAAGTTAATCTTACGTTAAATGCTATGTTTTCACTTAAAACGACGAAAAGCTTTAGTTACTCCGTTTGTGATTTCCTACTTACTACCACTCGAGATAAATAGTAGTTATGCAATGGTTTCGTGTGGGATACCGTGGAATATGCCACGCGTCACTTGTATTTTCCGTATACACACGAGCCTTGAGGCGACGGTGTTTATACGAAGAAAAACAAGTGATAAGTGGCATTTCCACGGTATCTCACTCGAAACCATTGCATAACTCATTTATCCCATGCCTTAAAAAATACCACTAACTAGTTTGTCCCCCGCATGGAGAACGAAGAACTAAAACCGCAGTTTGTGCCGAAGTTTTAAGCTCTGGCGAGCACTGATGAATCTAAATTGAAATCATTATAAACAATTTTTTATCACATATATATATATAGATACAGATATGTATATGGAGACTCATTTCGGACTAAAAGGGACAACGAGGACTATCGAGCATTTAGTTTAGAAATTTGGGAGTTCTTCATCAGTTTTTTGTTCACTTCTTATGTCTCTAAAACAATTTTTACTCTCACGACGTTAACCGACAACTTTGGCGCCATTTCGGAAACATACGCACACAGTTTTGGTGCCATTTCGATAGTCGCTCGCAAGTAATGGCGGGAAAGCCGGGTGGAATAGTACCCGTTGGATACCGCAGAATATGCAACGGCTTTCCAGGCTTCTGATTGGCTGTATTTTTTTTAAGGCATGGGATAAATAGGCATGTAACAGTATTAATTCAAGATTTAGTCATGGATTACATAAATTACAGTTACATAAAAACCTTGTCGTATTTTACTTACCGCGAGCAGCTGCTGCAGCGGCCCTATGCCCCACTGGGGGCTACAAGGACTGAGAGAGAGAGAGAGAGCAGGTGCTTTTCGGGTGTAGGTAAAACGAAGATAAGGACCGGAAAAATGATGACTCGTTTAACTATGCACACTGAGAAAATGAGGAAGCAGGAAATATGCGCAGTAGATAAAAAAAATCCAGTTTTGGATTGCTGTTTTAAAACAATGTTAAAGAACCGGAGACGATAGAATTTTTCTATAAGACAAGTCGAACTCCGTAGGGTTTTTGAGGAAAAGGAATCAAACATGAGCATGAGGCTACAAATGGGGCTAAAACGCTTGCTACGCTGGCCGGCTAAGAAAAAGAAATATCACGTGTCTGTTGGTATGTAATACGCTTAATTAATAAAGACTTTAAAGCATTAATTTTGATATCTCATATGCATTTTCACCACCAACAGTTTAGTAGGAATGTTATAGTGAGGTGAAAGACCCACACGGCTTCACTTATATCATTTATATTTTGGTGGTTGACTCCCATAGTTTGTTTTTCTTTGCGACTGCGTAGTGTTCAAAGTTTTGCTTTAACAAGCATGCCTTTGAGGAAGAGTGATGGTTTGTACGATATAATTGGTTTTTGTGGGAAGATCTTATTTAAGTATGGTTGGTTCGTAGACAGTATTAAGACAGTAACAGACCAGTTCGTAGACAATATTTATTGTATATTTGGTATTGCTGGATTAAATTTTGTTATGAAAGTCAGTATTTTCTCTTCGTTTTTGAGTTTCTTTTTAAATGGTGCACTTCTACTTTCAAATTTAACTTCTGCTAGGGTTTTCTCAATTTGGGTTTCTGTATATCTTTGTTTACAAAACAACAATCAAGAAATGGATTTTTTTTATCTAGTCCGCATATTTCCTGCGTCCACAATTTCTCAGTCCGCATTTTTCGCGTCCGCGTCATGCTTTACCTACACCCCCTGAAACGTGAACCGGAAACGGTTAATGAGACCTGAGTCATGCGATTTTTTGAAGTTTGCGGTTATAAAAAAATGACAATCCAAAACTTTTTATTAATAAAACATTCATCTTCAAGGTTCTTCATTTTAATCAACTACATTTAAACTCAGTAAAGATGGCGGTTAAAGTTTCTAACAAAGAAAGAGAAGAAGAAGCCCTTTTGAACTTTGGTTTGAAAGTCATCAAGATTTTAACCACTTGAAAAATTTATAACAAATTGGTCCTATTAAGATCCAGGGTTACAGGAAAGTTAAAAGAAAAAATATAACAAGACCCTTCGACATTTATTTAACACCTAATATACTAAATTACTAAGTTAGGTTAGATCGTAGTCTAATATGAGCAATTGTTTCTCAGCATTCAAATGGTTCCTTATGCGTCCGTCAATCATTCAAAGACAAGTTATTTGAGTTCAACTCAAATTGCAGAAACAACGGGTTACTCTATAAAAGTACATCAATAAAATATAAATTACAATTCATTTTCTTTTGAACAAAAGTTTGCTACCTGTTCCTTTCTTTGTGTTAAAAACTTGTTTTGTAAGTACTCTGGCATGCTCATCAGCTGTTCTCTGGTTGCCATGGATATATTTTATTGTATACCAGTTAGAGTTGTTTTAAGGCTATTTATTAATTGCTATGACAGTTAAACGCACATAAAAATCAGCAGTTCATTGGCTGTCTAGAAAAAATAAATAACTATAGGCAACCCAAGTACTTATCGATTTGCCCATCTTTTCATTGACTCTTGCCATTCAAGCTCTTCGTCATCTGTTCGGATAGTTCCTTCATCATCATCAGTTTGAATGTAACTTTCATCATCAGTCACGTGACCTCCTCGAGGAAGCGAGTCGAAGCTATCAGCCTGATGCTTAGCTTTCTTGTACGGTGCATGAACTATTACTGTTGTTCCATCACTTTTACCGACGTCACCGTTTGTCAGAGTGTCGTTAGCCTCGTGCTTCATCCTCTTGTCGAGTTCCAGCGACTCGGTCATCTTATTGACTTCTAGCTCCAGTGCTCGCAGTTCCGGGTCCTCGACAGTCTTACTGTTCTCAGCCATAACTGGGTTATCTTCCTCATCCGCTGCTGTCGACAAAATATCAACGTTATTCCGATGTTGTCAATGCGAGAATACCAAATAGAAATTTCTAAATCTGGTTTGAAATCTAGTATTCATCTCGTTTATATATAACTAACGATAGTAAAAACATAATGCTTGTGGGATGTAAGATAATCCATCTAATAGTGGAACGTATAGAAGAATAACCACGAAACAACAATTCCGCCGGTATACGTTGGATCAATTTAAATTGATCGAATTGGTATCACGGAGTTTTAAAACAAATACAAAAGAATAGCCAATACAACGTAGAATTTTCACTTTTTTAGTACAATATTTCGGCTAGCCATACTAGCCTTCATCAGGTAATAGTGATTACTCAGTTGAAGCCACTAAACCTGGTTATGTTGGTAGCGGGCGTTACCCCTTGAATCTATATTACAAACAATGGTAAGCCTGAGTTTCAGCAGCCATGGGTAGTTGTTTTGGCCTTATAATAACCCCACGTGCATTATATAGCAAACAAACAGGCTAGGGTTCCCAGACAAGAAAGTATAAGAAGCACGTACGTGTTCCATTAAGGCCACGTTGGTAGCGGAACCGGAATCCGTCTTGGAGGTTTGAGAATTACGGGAAAGTTACTCTTGTTAACCTTTTTAATGCTGTTCTATCCATTTTGAAATCAATAATCACCAAAGAAAAATGATTAGTTTCCGGAAAACGACTTAATTACAAACCGCACTATTTCGAGTCTGTATTCATTCATACTACTCTACTGTTTCAATAGCCAAGCAATTACGAAAAATAAAAATAAAGTGTAGAATTTAATGGAAAAAACTGTAGAATACTAATGATCTTGGGTAAAAAAAAAAGATTAAAAATGAATAGAATGTGGTTTGGGAAGTCAGGTTGGGCTAGTGGTTATTACTCACGCCTCCCACCTATACGGACCAGAGTTCAAATCCAGGGGTTCGCATGTGGGCTGAGATTTGTCAATCTCAATCTGACTCCGAGGGTTTTTCTCCGGGATCGCCGGTTTTCCTCTCTCCTTAGAATCGACTTTCACGCCAAAATCTGTGCCGTCTACCGCTTCAACTTTAGCCACTGGCTAGGGAGATTGGGCAACCACTCACTGCGTGTAATGACGTTCAATAAAGTATTTATATGGAACCCAGAATCCAAGGCATTGAATCCGAAATCCAAACAAAAGGATCAGGTTTGAGTCGGGACCAACAAGCTGGGGTCTAAAAACAGCGGGCGAACATCTGAAATCTACAAGCTGGGATCCGACATTGCCTTTGATTCCTTTACTAAGGGAAAAAATCCGGAAGATTCTACCAAAAATAAATTCACAAATCGTGTGCACGGAGAACAACCATATGGAGCAATATCATTGGTTGATTGAGGATCGAGTGAATGATTGATTGGTCGAGCGTCGGCGGATTTCTAGGCTCCTAATGATACATGTGGTGTTAAAAAATACGTCTTTCTCCCTGAACACTGAAAAGAGCACCAGCTAAAAGTTTAAGATTTAATCGCGAGAAAAAAAATAAAAAAAAAATTCCAGTGTTTAAGGATAAAGATAGCAGTGCGAAGGAGGAACTGCCCAAACTACGGAGCATCTCAAACGAATTATGCTTTTCATATTTTTTACTTCAAAAATCTCATTATGAAAACAAAAATGAAAATGTAAAGACTTTTATACACTTATTTGTGGATTTTAAAATTATACAGGACTGGTTAATACTAAACAAATCTAACCGAAAGCAAAACTAGTAAAATGTGAATGAGAAGATAATCTTTAAACGGGTTTGGTCTCATGCTTTATTAAGCTCAAATTTTAGATAATTTCGGAAAAGACATGCACACAACAGAGCTCAAAACTCCAACTGAACGGAGGAAGATATAAGTGGCTATTTAAAAGCCATAAACAGTAAATTAGATGAAATCCTTACATGATAAAAACATTTTTAGATCAATTACTGACATTTTTTAGCCTTAAAAAAAGAAGAGCAAAACCAGTGATCAAATTACTATGTGAAAGTAAGATGTTGATGCGTCTTTTAAAACTAGCACGAACGATGAAAAATGCGTGAGAGCAGGGAGAAAGATGTACAAAAAAAAACTTACTCGAAAACAAAGTCACACTGTTGTAATCCGTTGAGCGGCAAAGTTTTGCGCGGTAAAGCTCAAGTTCTGAAATGACTGGTGAGAAAAAACCGCAAAACTGAATCAAAACTCCGAACTACTGTTGAAGAGGGGATTTCTCCGTGCATGCGATAGGACATTGTCAATGACAGAAAAGATTAGATTTTCCAAAGTAACTTGAAACAATCTAAAATATGAAACGTAGGTACTTTACTCGTGATATCTTGGGTGTGCCAAGGGTTTAAGCCCAATATCTTCCCTATAATGCTTATAGTTATAGTCTTATGTCATCCCTGTTCATTCTTTCCTTTACTACTGATACACGTTTGTGATCCCTGTATTTCCCGGTAATGGTCATATCCAAATGTATTGCGATCCTCGTATTCCCTTGTCATGCCAATATTCCCCCGTATTGCCCATATCCTCTGTATTATGATCCCTATAGCCCTAGCCTTGTGATTTCCCTGTCCATCTGTATTGCCCATATACCCCTGTATTGCTCATATCCTCTTTATTATGATCCCTATAGCCCTAGCCTTGTGATTTCCCTGTCCATCTGTATTGCCCATATACCCCTGTATTGCCCATATCCTCTGTATTATGATCCCTATAGCCCTAGCCTTGTGATTTCCCTGTCCATCTGTATTGCCCATTTACCCCTGTATTGCCCATATCCTCTGTATTATGATCCCTATAGCCCTAGCCTTGTGATTTCCCTGTCGATCTGTATTGCCCATTTACCCCTGTATTGCCCATATCCTCTGTATTATGATCCCTATAGCCCTATAGGCTTGTGATTTCCCTGTCCATCTGTATTGCCCATTTATCCCTGTATTGCCCATATACCCATGTAATGCCCATACCCTCTGTAAGGTAAATTCCCCCCATGTATGGAGAACCTTTTAATGCCTTTATTTCTCATTATTCCGAACGATGCTGAAGGTAACCCTTTTTGAGAAACCTTAAATCCATTTAGAAGAAACTTCTATTAGAGTGTTTACACGAAGTTCTATCCAACTATGCTTAATCTACACTGCCGATATGTTACAATATGTATATTACATATGTTACATTGTTGGTGTTTTACAGCACTGTTATGTAAAAAACAAAAACACCACATATCAAATTCAAACTATCAACTCCTCGGAGTCACTTCGTGAAAGTTCAACTGATTTTCTTTCGACGCTTCACTCAACGAAGATAGCTAACTAACAAACTATTGTAAGTTTCGACATGTTTGTATGGCAAGGAGCTCGCATTAATTAAAGCTACGCGCATATTGTTTTCAAAAATTTTGCGTAAATTTATCATAAAATTAACGCGTTAATATTGCGTAACGTAAATTTTCTTCGCGTTGTCAACATGCATTGCCATTAAACTCCTTTAAAATTTCCTTTTACGAGCTTAAACCGGCGCTTATCTCCGGTTTCTGTAGTGTTAAATGCATGATAGTCTTTGACTCCCCCTGGACGGGACACTAATCCATCGCAGGTTAGCTCCCAGCCGAAGCTGGTACTCACTGACCGACCCCGTAAGGATGGAAAGCTGAGTAAGTTTTGGCGTAAAAAAGCTAAGGTCGAACAAATATTCAGTTCTTGGTAGAGGCGGAATCGAACCCGGGACCTTGTGATTGGAATGTAGAGATCATACAAACTCCGCCAATCATCGCGCCAATTTCCTTTTTTAAGGAACTGTTTTCAATAGTTCTCACTGAAAACCAAGTTACAGTTTAGAACGAAAGAAAATAAAACATTGTTCTGACCTGAATTGAGCTCTTTGACCAAGGATGACATGGCGCTTGTCACAGAATCAGCAGCATGAAGCAAATCGTTTCGAAGGTTACGAGATCCCATATGATCCTGTTCACCAAACGCCTGCTTAATATCTCCGTCAACGCCACTCAAAGACTGCTGAGAGCCTGGGCTCGAACCAGGTTCACTAGCATGCCTCGGTTTACTGAAGTGAAGATCTGGAGAGCTTGAGCCCGCAGGCCGGTCCGCTTTTGGACTGCGGGAAGGCCTAGGAGATCCGGCCTGTAACAAAAGAAAACGTGTTAAGACTAACAAAAAGTTTTGATAAATTTCTATTTCTGTGAAACTAATAACCTAACTAACCAACCCCATTCCACCGCCCATAGGTTAAGTCAGAGTGATTGTTGAAGTGAAGTATAATTTAGGATTTAGGGGAGGGGTAGGTTGAGTAGTTTTCTATAAAAAACCTTGTACCTTCGAGTCTGAGACACGTAACTAAGACAATTCATAGTTGAAATCTCTTTGATTATCGTCACTGAAGCATGCAACAAAACAGTCTACTTAAGACATTAAAACGATGTTTCTTTAACAAGGTAGGAACTTTCACCTCTCAATGAACAAATAGTTTCTTAGGTTAATTACTTAATAGAAATTTTAGATCACTTTCAACAGTTCAAGAAAATAAGTTTATAAATTATATAAATCAAAATAATTTCTCGAAACTAAACATTCTTATATTTGCTGATAAAACAAACGGCACTTAGAATAGCTGAGAAAGTTTTAAAATTTAAGTGAACCATGAACAGTGGAGCGGAACTGTCAAAAAATCAGATCTTTTCCTAAAGTGCTGTGACAAAAACAATACATTAGAGCTTAAGAGATTACCTCAAAAATTACCAGCAGAGAAAAGTTGACAGTATAGAAAGTCTAGAAATAGACAACAATATATTTCTCTTTGTGTCGCTGTGCTCAAACCGCAAGCCGGAAACGTTTTTTTAGCCCTACAGTATTTACAATTTTAAATGTTTTTGCTGTTTTCATCAATTGCCAAAAATAAATGATAGCAGATAATTGTTTTTTGACATTATAGGTACATTTAAAATACCCACTGGTGCAAAAAGTTACTTCTTCTTTATACCTCAGCGGAGTTAAGAGATTTTCTATGCAAAAAGTCCCAATTTTATGAAACAAAAGCACAAAAGCAATGCAATACAAAAAACAGAACAACGGATGGAAAGGAAAACATTGACAACTTTTGCGATCGAAACGATAAAAAGTTTTAAAAAGCTAAAAAACCGAAGTTTTCTCGAAAACTTTTTTTGCAGTCCACGATTTTCAAAAAAAAATTCTTGACCCTTAACGTAACAGTTCTTATTAATAACTTGAACGTATTTAACTACACTTTCCTGTTGCGGTTTCAAAACCTTAGAAAAGATACCAAATTTTTTAGCAGACTCCTTACTTAGGAGTTGGAGAAACAATGTGTACTTACTTTATCTTCCTCTCAAGGCAGTTAGAAAGAATGTCACTCGCAATGTTGATGTTTAGTTATACTTTTCAGGAGAAAAATAATAAACCCTCACTTTGAAGAGTTTTATCAAGTGTGTCAAACTGGAAAATGAATAGCGCCAGTCATTTCTATTCTTCCAGACAAACAAAATGGTTACTTATAGGGTTTCATCAATTGGTTCAAAAGTTAGGAATGAATAACAAAAATCATTTCTAATCATCAAAAAAAAAAATGGTCACTTTAGGGGTTCCATCAACTTCTTCAAAAGTTAGAGTGAATAACACCAATCTTTTCTACTATTTAAGACAAACGAAATAATGATCACTTATTAGGACTTCATCAAATGTTTCAAATGTTACAATAAATTACATCAATAGTTTCTACTCCTTAAGGAGAAAACGCGGTTTTAAGGAGAAAACGCGCAGTATCGATATATCACGTCCTAAATATAGCACACTAATGTTGGGAATAGCACAAAAAAATAATTTATAGTAACAATAAATGATACACTTAAAACCATTATCAGGTATTTCATAATGCATACCTTCTTTTTTGCTGTAATGAACGTTGTGAGAGCAAAATCTGCTGCACAGTTTTGACCGAGTTTTGCAAAAGCGCCGGAATAAGATCCCATCGCATTCGTGAGGGCGCATGAAACACATGGAGCTTTGATGAACCACGAGGAGGGAATGATGTAGGGTAGAATAAAGACTATCATGGACACGTACATGAAGCCTCTCTTTGGAAAAGATAAAGGCAAACTTTTTAAAGTTCTGAAACAGTTTGAGTTTTTATCTTTCATCATGTGAACAAGCTACGGTATCGGAAACTATAAATCTGAAATGGAAGATTAGAGGATTTTTACGTCGACACCGTACTTAACAACTGAAGGGGTAGTCGAATTGTTTGTGTTTATATAGCCGAAAACTGAGCCCCATATTGAGAATGCTGTCTTTAGCTGATAGTTCTAATTGATATCCAGGCAATATATTGCACGCTTCGACAGTAAATACATTTGTTTCGGTCATGGATTTTGTTTGGTTTGACATTGAGAAGCACAGCAAAAATGCCTTTCCGATATACACTATGACGTCAAAGCTTACCACAGGCTAAATAAAGGATTGAAAACTCAAAGGGATTTTCTGAACCATGCAAAAAATAATCAGTAGTTATATCATTTGCTTTCTTGAAGCTTTAAAAGTCCGACAGTTCTTTTGATTACAAAATTAATCGAGGTATAAAGATATTAAAGTGGCGTCATTTCATCCGTGTAAGAAATGCAAAGACGTCTTTTAGACTGGTTAGAACTTTCAGCAGATTAAACCAAGTTCTAAAAATAGATAAACAGAAAAGTTCGGTTAACTCAAAACAAAAACGCCGTTCTTCTCTGTTTGCCGGGGCTTACAAAAACAAAATAAAAATTTTTGTTTAAAACAGCTGGGATTCAAAAGAAGGGAATTAAAAACATATAACTTTAGAAAATAACGGAAAACCATCTCAATCTAATTCAAACTAATTAAAAAAGCACTTAATGTAGTTGCGTAACCTTTTGTCAAATATTGCACTTAAGCAGCAATTCAGTAAACGGGAACACTTTGGTTGGTTTTTCATAAATTATACCCTAAATTAATTATAAAATCTGTTGCGAGTTACGAACTGTTTTTAAAGGTCATTAGAAAAATTTTTTAGTCAACTTCAAACAAACTTATTATAAAACAGAAGCTAACAATACATCTATTAATATTATTAAAAACATAATTTTTCCATTGTTAAAGATTGTATAGTCCAAAAGTTATATATATCATACTTCACATCAGCATCAATCCATCAAGCTTGAAAGAGATTAACAACAGATCTGAACCGTGTATGTGCGCAACAAAATCCACTCTATATTTTTTTGCATTTTTTAGAGTGGTTTTTATAAACCCGTGAAACAAAGTGCACTAATTAGGGTTTGAAGAACACTGTCGAACTATACGACAGCACTCACTAATACTTGGATTAAGCTAAAAAATTGTATAGTCCAAAAGTTATATATATCATACTTCACATCTGCATTAATCCATTAAGCTTGAAAGATAGACTGATAATTGAGGCATTACCAAATATAGTGATGTATTCTGCTTTTAAGTTTATTTTGTAGATATTACGCAACGATAAGACAGTAAAGCCTAGTTCACACTTGTGAAATAGCATAAGCATAAGATAAGCACAACACAAGGATGAAATAGATAGTGTGAAC
>JAOEHV020395225.1:0-10734 GCA_025447995.2 Isaurus tuberculatus | reverse complement strand
CCCCCCCCCCCCCCCCCCTCCCACCAAATCTAATGGTTCGCCCCTTTAGCAGTAATAAATTGCATGTAGCTACTGGTGTTTACATGTCGACAGCATGGCTCTTGTATAATCGACTTAAATGTAACAAGCTGGAACAATGCCATGAAAGTAACTGATGTAAAAAGAATGACGTCTTGAACTTCTCTTTTGGTATTGTACCAGGAAAAAAGGCCATGTTGAAGAGTGACACATCTCGGAAATACACAGAGCTTGTTGTGCTTGTAGCCCTGATGGCCTGCCTGTCAAAGGAAAAAGTTCGCGCCAGATCAGTTGGGGAACAAGAAGTGTTAGGCCAGAGAGGAAAGGCATGTGGCATAAAAGGCAAAGCTGAAAATAACAAACTTGAAGCAATTAAAGAAAGTAAGTAAGCTGAAAGAAATATAATAACTTTGTTATCGTAACTTGACAATAGTGTACATACGTACTCTTTTTAGTACGTGTGCATTCAAAGTAAATAATTGTTATTAAGTGTGATATAGTCAGTAAACTGCTTTTATGACATGTTTATAAAATGTTTAGACACATCTCAGTAAAACGACAGACACTCAGTACCATTTCTAAATCAATTTATTGCATTAAAAGAGACTAAAAAGAATGATTTTAAGCTTATTTAGCTTTTTGTCCTAAAGGCTCAAAAGGCCTGAATTCTGTAGATCGAGTTGACAAAACTCTAAACCTCGTCTCATGCTTAGTTCTTTTACTTCAGTGGCGAGATTTTCTCAAAATTTGTTGAAAATTATCTTCACATGCACGTAAAGCTGTCAAGACATAAATGTTAGGCCAGTTTGAAGCTACGTGCGCAGTTTTAATCAACAAGTATTCACTAACAATGTGCAAACTGTTTGTTTGGAATTATTTTAGACATATAGTGTACTTGAAAAAACTTATTTTTTTGGAATGTAAAGCACAAATATTAAATTAATTAATATTTGCTAGGTTGTAACACTGTACAGTGCTTGATTAGCCGAACCTCGATTAACCGAATTACAATATTGATTTGAAATTTTAAAAAATGACTGAGTTGTATATTCCTCTATTCGAAAACAGACAGATAAAAACTATCAGAATCATTGAATAATATCCCCTATTTGAGAAAAGAAGTCGATGTTAGCCGGAGGTCACCGTTGTGAATTGCGTTGCAAGAACTGACCGCTGAAAAACGAGAGGCAAGACGAAGACAATCGACACTAGATCTTTTTTCTTGTGAATCTGCTCTGTAATTTCATATGAGGTGATATCAATCACATCAATATTTGGATTTTATTCATCATCTCAAATTTATTCCGACCCAAAGTCCTCCAAAGAACAATTTTTGCGCCGTTCTGTTAGCTACGCAAAACTAAAACTGATATTTAACTTGATTTCATAAAGGTTTCAAGAGTAACATTTGTTCAGGTTGTATTGTATTACAGATTTTTTTGTTAAAACGTGTTTTCAAAGGGAGCTCTGGACACAAATCAACAATACTAGAAAGGAAAAATGTCGTTCGCAATTAGCTAAAATTATCATTGGACCCACAGATTCCATCACATAAATGTATAACCTTCCTACTCAATGTAATTGTTATCATTACCACAAAGAGTATATTATTTTGCCACTGACATCAATTTTTTCAGGAACCGCGCAGCGGGGGTAGCTAAAGGGCTTTAGCCGCCCCAATAATTTATCAAAAAATTTCCGAAAATATTGTATTTTTAATAAAAAAGTATAATAAAAGCAAAAGCATATTACACTGTTATTAATTTCCAATAAAAAGAACGTAACTGGTAAGATTAAGAGTTTAGAAAGGAGTGCCTTTTTACCAATGACTGACAAAATTGGAAGTATTTTCAGCAATGTTAGTGGCTCTAAATTTCAAAAATTTTCGGAGGAACATGCCCTCGGACCCTAGTAGACTCGCGCCTAATGCGCTCGCTGTAGCGCTAGCTAGCAGTCCCAATCCACAAAAATGCTGCGCGGTCCCTCTAACTGCCTCGCTACTACTCATACGTATTACCACTTAGTAGCTTTTAGTTGCATGCAGACATTACTCTGATCATTCATAATTTTCTCTCTTTTATGAAGAAATTAAATGCTTTTCCGTTTTCTGCTAGATGTCATGATTAGCTCGAATGTTTCTCTAAAGCTAGAGCTCATCCAGTCCTCTTTTTTATTCTAGCACCACTGCCTCCTAATATTCCTACTCAGTGATGGTGCTTATCACTCGTGACTTTCTTCTATGCCGCGGCTTACGTAACACTTTTGCTCCTTCTAATGATATTGGACCAAGGAAAAATCAAAACACTATGAATTGCTTTTTAAATCATATTGATTGTTCTTAACAAATATATAAAAATACGTCCGATGGCTAAACATTAAGTGCGGGGAAGATGTGTAAAACTTGATATTTTTTTAGATAAATCTTTTTCAAATTCGGTTTTAAAGAAACAGAAAATTTGTTCCAAGTCGACCAAAAATTTGGCAATCTTGGCATTGTAATATATATTTCCGCACCATCCGACATAAAAGATTCATTTGACAATAAAACGCTAGCATAACCGTGATTTATCTTAGTAAGTATAACAAAAAATAGTTAAAAAAGAAACCTGAAACGAAGAGTCTAGAAAAACTCTTAAAATAAACTTTTGATTGCACGTATAGAAAAATTAATTCCAAACAAACTCAAATTGTAAAAATAGTGTGTGTTACAGCGGTGGGACAAATATTTCCTTGGTGATATGGTTGACGCAAAAACCAAATATATCGACTTGACCGATTGATATTGGTACTGAAAACGAACATTAAACGCATTTTAAAAATAAATTCGTCTTTTACACAAGAGTGACAAAATGGAAAGCAATCGCCTTATAGGAGAAGAACGGTCCGACCGTTGGACCAACGATCATCAAAGGCGTAAGAAGAAATTGATATGCATTTCAACTGCCCTGGTAGTAGTTTTTGTTTTGCTGCTTATTGTAGCATTTACGACAACTTTAACTGAAAACCCTACACGTATAAACCAGGAACGAACTCTTGTTCAAGGTATGGCTCTTTAATCATAAATTACCGACATCACAGTTGATTGTTAAAGTGTTTTGTGCTGCTAAATGTCAAACGCTGAATTATTTCTGAACATTTTTCGTGTTCACCTATTTTAGAAAATATGGTTAAGATCACCATGAACTGAAAAAGGTTATAAACTAATATAGAGAATAAACCAAAAAGTAAAGAGAGAACTATTTGCCCACTTAGAAAATTACATTTAGGGAGAACTGTATTGACTGAAGATGTTTAGTTTCTCAATTCTTTTCAAAAGATTTTTAACTTACTTGCGCACTGCCCTTTCTTTCTAATATTTATCTCTTATATCAATGTATAACGTTGCGGCAATTGCGTGACCTTAACTGATGATGTCAGCCAAGACCAGAATAGAGCACTAATTAAGTTCAGGCTAAAATTATTGTTCAATAACTTAAGTTATACGAGTTATAGGAAAGGATTTCACCCCAAAATATCTAAAAATTCGTTTTCCGTGAAAAAGGCCAAAAAACAATTAAAGTTGTTACTGATAATAAAACTTACATTCTGCACGTGTGTACGTTAGCTAAAAAGTTTGGTACAAATAAATCGCATGCATTTCTATTAGCAGTGGTCGGTGCTTTATTGACAGCAGTCAATAAATCTCCGACCGCTGCTGATTGAGATCCGATCTATGTCTTAACTTGTCAGAAAGGATGAGAATTGACGTCACCAAATTTGAAGTTTTTTTAGTGCACTTTGTGACTATATAACAGGAATTAAAGTCATTTTCACAAGTACAGTTGGGTATGTCAATCCATGCTTGTACGTCAATGTTTTTCAAAAGTTAGAGAGTTTAATTTTAAATTGAATTTCAAAATCTATTTCTTACTGTTTTTTATGTTAAAAAAAGTTTATAACAGTTTCTAAAAAGAACTGAGAAACAATTGTGCCTCTAGATGCAACGTCGAAAACGTCAGAAACCTTTGTCTGTTTTTCTTAAAAAATATTTTTATACAATTTAAAACAAGTACAGACGCAGTCCATAATCATCATCACATTGCTTATTAATAATATAAGGTTACAGTTGCATTTATTGCACGTTTTCTTTTTTTTTTTCGCTTATTTTTTGAAAAGCAAGTGAAATTATTCATCTTGTAAACAGTTTTCTGTACGGAATAGAAAATATTAATTAATAACTACCCTCATCACAAAGGGACTTTTCATTCTTATTTTTAGAATCTCCTTTCCTCGTTAAGAGGGCTAATATTTGGTTAATTAAAATGCATTGAGAATAAGGCTCTTATCGGATTATCGAGGACTAGTCCCTTCAGTTCAGTCATTAGAGCGGGCTGTACACGGGTAACAAGCTTTCGATGCCGATGAGCCAGCCGATGGTGACAATGGAAGACGTTTTAAAACAACCTTCGCGTTTATTAAAGTAATATATGTAATTCTGAAAAAATGCAGGTTTTAATAAGACCCTGCCCCCTGCAATATTGATGAAGCATTGTTACTCGGTAGCTGAGCTGCAAAGCCACTGATATTTTGTTTAGGGGGGATTATAGTCAATCAAGTCATATTTATCAAATTTCGAGACATTTTGGATCATATCGCAGATATTTGGAAACTTCCAATTAGATGGTATGCTGGAACCCTGTCAGACAGAAGTAAAGGGATAGAAGTGCAAAGACAGGCAGAAGAAGGATTGAGAGCAATTGATGAGACAAAGTTACCAGGGAAGTTTAAAATCTGGATTATGCAGTTCGGGCTTTACCCACGTCTTGCCTGGCCACTGCAAATTTATGACATTGCTTTGTCTGAGTTGAGATCATTGAACAGAAGTGCAGCGTTCATATACGAAGATGGCTTGGGTTGCCAAGAGTCACGAACACATCAGCATTGTACGGTAGGGGTGAATCCGCTGGAATTACCCTTGACATCGATTGTGGAAGTTTACAAGCAGGGAAAGGTCAGAACAGTGATGATGTTGAGAGAATCAAGAGACGAGTCGAATCGATCTAGTCCACCAGATGTGAGGAGAGCAAGGAAGTGGGACGCCACAAGGGAAACAGATGATATTTTAGCAGAAATAGACCACCGCGGGATATATAGTCGGAGCAGCACAAAGTGACCGAGCAGAGTTAGGGGTGAATCCATTCAAGCCCTTTGGGGCAATGAACCCAGCAGAAAGAAAAGATGCAGTTGCTAACGTTGTCAAAAAGAGGGAAGATGAGAGGAGGCGAGTACACTTGATACAGTGTGCAGTTCAGGGTCAGATGACTAAGTGGGAAGAAAATGTTATAGAGAGGAAAATCAGCTGGAAGGAAATATGGGAGTGGAACACATCTAGGTTGAGTTTTTTAGTTCGTGCAACGTATGATGTGCTACCCTCACCCAGTAATCTGGTTAGATGGCGTATAGCTGAGTGTGATTCGTGTAGATGCGGAAGGAAAGGTACAATGAAGCATATCTTATCGAATTGCCAGTTAGCCTTGAATAGATATGCTTGGAGACACAATCAAGTACTGAAGATTTTATGTGATACTCTGAAGAAACAACTAGATAGGGTCAATAGCGGTGATAGACCGAAGAAACATATCTCAAGGAAGTCAATTACTTTCCTTCGACAGGGGGAACAAAGCCTCTATAAGAAAAAGGGGAAAATTGTAGTTGATGATAGATGGGAAGGGAACTGAAATATGGCGGCAGATCTTGTTTAATACAAAGCTCTCTTTCCCATCCCGACAGTGAAGAAGCCGGACATTTTCTTTTGGAATGAAGATGGGAAGATTGTCAACTTGGTGGAACTGACAGTACCCCATGAGGATAATATGGATGCGGCAGCAGACAGAAAAGACGAGCGATACCGGATGCTTCTGGAAGAGCTCGAGGAAGCAGGGTGGTATGCAACACACTATCCAATAGAAGTTGGCTGCAGAGGTTTTATTGGACATAGGACTTGATGAAAGAACTACAAGATACAGTCGAAAAGACTTGCCACTGGATCTGGTTGAAGAGAGATGATGAATCTTGGCTAGGATGATTTCGGGGGCCTCAAATCAGTGAGGGGGGGGGGGGGCGGTGCGCAGATAAACCTTCGAGAGGAAAGCCCCGAAACGGTGCGCATTCTCTCCTGATGACCCTAAGACCTTGTTGGAATCCGGTATACGGAGCATTTCAGTTGGCAGGCACTTATGAGTAAGTTGTGTTCTGTTACATTACATTATTGCTACCACACTAACATTCAATACGATGTATACAAATCTACTAAAGAAGTTCTCAAATATTTCCGTTCTAATCAAGAAGATAAACTGCTACACCACCTAACATCTCAAGATTTCTTTTTCGCAAATGTTATCAAGTTTTCATTATCATCTGTTAATTCTATTTGGTCGTCTGTCCAGTCTAACCTACCCAAGAACATTTATAACTTTACCATCCGCTACATAAACAACTCCCTTGCTACACGTAAAAATCTGTTTAGATGGGGATCGTCACAAAGTCCTGACTGCTCTTTCTGCCTTAGTACTGAATCACTCCTCCATGTTGTGGCTGGTTGCCAGCATTACCTTGAACGCTTTACCTGGAGATACGACTCAATTCTAGATTTCATTGCCACTTCCCTTCAACCTGCAATTAATGATCGCTCTTCACTCTATGCTGATGTGAATGGTTATTCAATTATAACTGCTGACACTTTCCATCCAGATCTTCTTTTTCTAATACATTCCAATTGTTTGTATGTCCCAGAATTAACAGTGGGATTCGAGTCTAACCTTTGTAAAATGCAAAGCGTAAACAAGAAAAATACAAGAACTTGATTAACAACTTGAACAGTATTCATTTTGCTTCAGAAATAAGATTTGGAATGGCCCAGAGCTATTGAAGTCCATACTTTTTATCATTATCATTACCATAATCGTTATCGTTATCGTTATCATCATTATTATTATTAATTATATTTGATTTGATTTGATTCCTTGTAAATATACATTTATATATATTACTCGTGCATCAATTCAAGTAGCCAGTTGCTTACTGCCTATACGTAGTGAGATTTACAACTGTATTCGTAAGAAAATAAAGTTTCCATAATTATTATTAGTTATACTTTGGTTTTGGAGGCCTTCCTCAACTAATTCATTTGCCCGTTTTTGCTCTCCTGCGCAAAAAATTCTATAATGGGGCAAAAAACACTGATAACTTTGGTTAAAGTAAGAATAGAACTTTATTGTTAAGGATAGGGGCCGTTCACAATAAAAATCTTGTATCCGCAAAAGAAGTTTGGCAAAAAACGCTCTCTATAGGTTCACAAAATTCGAAAAATTAAGTTTTGGGTATTCAAAGCTCTTTGAATATGCTGACGTAATTCAACATAGTAGAAGATATTTCGTTTGTTCTGTTGCTGACGTTAATACCTATTAATACCGAGTGTAACCATACAAAGTGACCTTGAGCCAGCTGAAGGATAATCATATAGGCTTTTATCGACAGACAGCTTCCTGAGTTTTGTTAACAGAATAGGCCATTTCCGAATTACGCTTCGTTGGACCCAAACAAAAACATCAAGTCGAGGCCAAGTGCTCAAAAATACAGTAAATGTATGAAAAGTGAGCACCTAGCCTTGACTTGAAGCTTTTGTTTGTGAGCAGTGGAGCGTAATTCGGAAATGGCCTATTCACACACCGCAAACTCCATGCGGTGTTAAGGTGTTAATGTGAACATTGAAGAACTTCTGAATTTTAAATCTAACAGAAAGTGTGCGTGGTGGGACATTTTTTTAAACAAACTTTTTCCCCAGAAGATTTGCACGATAATTTTAAATAACAAGAAAAAGCCTGTTGAAGCTTAGCGTGCTTAAACGGAGAGTAAATCAATTGCGCCGCCTAAAGTAAGTGTAATGTGGACATAGAACATTTTATCCGTTTTCATTTCTAAAAGCAAGACTTTTGTTTTGTTATTGCACTTGATGTTACGTTTTCAAATTTATCCTTCAAGGCTGCATATTGTGGACAAGGACTAACACAGTAAAATAACAAAAAATTAACGTGGAGCTGAATTACACAAAAAGCCAGGCTTTCCAGAAATTTTCCTTAACAGTAAGACCGCGACAAATTTTGAGTTTACAGGGACTTCTGTGCAGTGTTGCTTATTTTTTTGGTGTGTGTTTGCGGAAGAAAGGGGGTAGGGGCATAGAACCAGAAGGGCAAAAAAGTCTCCCATCTCATCGAAGCGCTCCGTAACTTGATCGCTAACACTTTAATGACATCTGGTTTATTTAAAGTAAATGAACAAATGACCGAACGCCAGTTTTTAAAATTTGTCAAACCTTCACAAGTTATTAGGTTGTATGCAATAGTTCCTTTTAATTTACAATCTTATAAGAACAAAAACTGAAAAAGCTCAGAACGGCTTTAGATATATTGTTTTTTTTTCAAACTGTCATCCTGATGAGATGGCAATTAAATGTCAAAAAACATAATACCCTTCACAAACTTGATCGGTATTCAAATTTGGAAAGGCCACGGATGAACTGCTTTTCAAATACGTACTCAGAGCATTGACTTCACTACCTCTTCCCCTAGTGTGTCGAGGTTTTGGTTTGATGATAAACGAGATAGCTATATAGAAGAATTATTAACTTAAAACATGTCTCAGGCACAGTACATGCGTAAAATTGACAGTGGAGATGATTCAAAAGAGAGGACAATGCCGGATTGCGATGTAGGAGACGGAGGAATGATGACTATCAAAAGACGCGGATCAAGACTTGAAAGAATTTTGTTAAGCCTCGTTGTTATCCTAACAATTTTGTGTGTAGTATTCGTTGTTCTTTATGCCATCAAACTAAAAATGAGCACCTCTTCTAAAACATGTATATCAGCAAACTGCGTGAGTGTTGCATCAGGTAAGTTTACAGTTTTGAACGTTTTAAGAAAGAATTTGGTTCATATAAGCAAAAAACTCTACAACTGATGATATCAATTTACGACTTTGTCTTGTACCTCTTTAAAATGTGGTTAAAAATTTTCAAAATGCTTGAAAAAATTTACTTGAAGTGAAACGAATTTGAAGTCATTTTCGATTTACCAAGACCCTGGTACTTCAAGCAAAGCGTTAAAGATTTTCGAAATCTAAGTTATTTATAATGTTAGAAAAAAACCCGGCCAGGATGAAATCCTATTTATGCATGAGTAGTAGTACTTTTAGTTATTTTGTATAGAATAAATAAAAGTTAATAGAGCGTGAACTCTTAGGCTTTTCTGTCCTTTGTCAACAAGTGTATGCCTTTGTTTTTCTTCATCTTTTCTTTTCAGCAATTAAAGAATATTTCATTTTAAAAGTAACTAGATTTGAAAAAGTTTACGGTTCTGGCCCTTCACTAATGATAAAAACATATCCAAGATTAATTCTTTCAGCCGATGCATAAAGAACTGAAAATCAAAACTCAAAAGTTATCAGATCTGTTAATAGTAAGCTCTTGCTTTTATATACCCCTATTTCTGCATGGGCGATTTCCATCGCTCTGTGGAATATCAGTCACCGATTTAAGTTTTAGGGCATTAAAGTGTCAAGTGATATTTTTCTCTGAAAGGGTAAGACTAATCTCCAGAATTGCAGACCGCGGAACCTGCGGAACCTACGGAACCACCGAATATCACAAATATTATTCCAAATACTTATTCCAAACACCTTTTAAATACTGTAAATAGCGTAGGTGAACCTTTTTATGTAATTTGTGCTTTATAAATTCCGGTTATTATTACTAGTATTGTATAGCGTAGTAGTTGCATATTCTTGTTAATCCTTAGACTTTACCTTTGGTGGACGATAATCGATTCGATCCATGAATTAGTTCAGTGCCAAGTCCCGAGCAGATAAAACCATCGAGTATGAAGCATGAAGTATTTCCAGAAGAGGACACAAAAAGTATGCTTCATTAACCATAAAACAGCACTCGTTCTCCAAACTAAGTAAATATCTCTCCCTCTTTTAGGTTTTCTATAATTGACCGCTTAATTGTCTGCTCTTCCGCGCTTCCCGATCCGATCGTTGTAGAGCCCAGATCTTCTAGTTCGCACGGCCAAAGACATCAAACTCGTCACCAGGGTCTCCAGAGTTGTTCTCGATGATTGCATCTTGTTCACATTTAGATTAAAATGTTGCTGCCATCAATTATGTCCAGGACTGTTTTGTTATAAAATCTCGGCATTGAGGTCAAAGTATGCAGGTGCATGGTTGAACTACTTTTGATATTTCATATCTTTACTGCATCTGTAACTGAAAAAATCGACACCAAACGTTGTATATATGAGCATTTGTGAACCAACAACTCCTGTTGCTTGTTCTACTTTGCTGAAAGACTGGTAGGACTTACTGTTACGACGTTGAAATGCATGCATGGAAAGAAAGGTTCAGTTTTTTTGTTCGACTGCTTGCACTTCTGTGATATAAATGCTTATTATAACTTTATGTACCGTATTTTCTCTATTAAGCACCCCGGGAGGAAATGGCGGCTTATTTATTTCAAGCACTTTAGAGGTGGGAGGGCTTTTTGAAAACTGAAGATAAAAACAGGGTAATAAAGGGGGGTCTTAGATAACGAATCAAACGGTCTTATTTTGAACGCTATAAGTAACGGATCACGATAAGAGATTTTTTTATCGAATTACGAATCACGAACTTATATTTTTG